>BQNB010026499.1:17836-58533 GCA_026074375.1 Tanacetum coccineum | reverse complement strand
ATAAAATTTTCTGAAAAAGAAAAATATTTTTTTGATTTTTATTTAATTTTTAATAATTAAAAAACAGATTTAAAGAAAATAAATGATAAAAAAAATAGTAAACAATATTGGAAAAATGTGAAAAAATACAGAAAAGTGGATTAAGGTGTAATGGATTTAGGAAAAATAAAAGCTAGAAAAGTGGGCTTATAAATAAGCCGAAATAAGCTGAAAACAGCTTATGGGCTTAATGGGCTAAAAGGGCCTTATAGAATAAATTGTGCAACTCACTACCGGATGAGATATTGTAGCATACCGGTAGTGAGTGTTATAAAACGTTGGTGATTGGGGTTTGAGGTCCCAAATTCGAGTCCTGCTCACTTGGGGCTTCCCCTAATCCCAATGTTTTTGTTTTTTATTTTTTTTTTATAAATTTTTAAACAAGCTAAAAATAAGCAACTTTAAAAAAGACGAAAATTTTGTAACTTAACAAATAAGCACGTAATAAGCTGAATAAGGTGGCAGTTTGCTAAATTTACTCTAAGTCCACAAAATGCTTAACTGTTAAGCAGTTTAAGCTCAAATAAGCTAATGGAAAATGGAAATAAGCACAGACAAGTGGGGCACTAAACCTAATAAGTAAATGCAAACAAAGATAAGCAAGGAAAATAAGCTAGAACATGCATAAAAGCTAGAAATGGTAAAAACACTTAAAATTTTATACTAAGAAGCAAATAAGCTCAAATAAGCTTAAAACAAAACCAAATAAGCTAGAACATACTTAGACAAACCTAATAAGCTACTTTAAGCAATAAAAAGCAAGGAAATAAGCCAGAAAAGAAGAATAAGCAAAATAAGCTAAGGGTCCTAATCTGCAGGCCAAATAGTCCAAATGCACACTTTGAGCTTAAAAATAAGCCACCTAGAGGGACTTTTAGGCTTAGTAAGGCATATGGTCTTAAAGAACAGCTTAAGGGGTTCCTAAAAGTGCAAAATGGTAAACTAATCTATCTTAAGAAGGCCAAGAAAAAGCCCTGTAAAAAGAGCTGTTTGCACCAGGGGAGAATTTATCAAAGAAAGAGGGGCTAAAATATAAGCTCAAAATGAAAAATAGCTTAAAACAGATTTAGAATGACTCAAAATAAGCTTGTGCACAAAATTTCATAAGCTAGAAATCATTTTTACCATCTGATATTGAGGAATGAAAAATGGCAGTTTCACACAAAAGTTTAACTTGAAAAAAAAAGTTGACAATTTAAATAAAACAAAAGCTAACCAATTGAACTACTTATACTGCATTGAACACAAAGAAAAGACTCAAAAAAATGGTTTGAAAACAGGTTTTAAAGCTTGAATCAAATGGGTTCTTACAAAACTGTTATCACCACAGTTTTGAAAGAGCTCTTTGATAAAACCTTAAAAACAGTTTTTAACTTAAAAACTCTTTCAAAAACTGATTAAAATTAATAAAAATGGTTTGTTAAAGTGACCAAAGTGACCCACAAGGTTTTTGTAACCAAATGACCCGTTTTGTACCCTTAACCCAAACACCCCTTTAAAAATAAAAATCCATTTTAAAGCAAATTTTCAAAGATTTAAGCTTAAAATTTTCAAGACAGATAATAAAAACCAAATCAATATTTCTTGCCAAAATAAGCACCCTGAAACCAACAATAAGCACTATATTTAAATTTTATACTAAATGAGTTTATATTTTGTCATCATCAAAAAGGGGGAGATTGTTAATACAAATAATGTCCAAAAACGTTATTTATATTTTTCGACCTCTCAATGTTTTGATAATAACAAAATGTGAAAACGTTTACGATAAAATTAAACGTTTATAAATTAATAATCATAAAATTCTATTTCTATGATTAATCACTTAAGGTATGGATAAACAAATCATTAAACATGATTAGTGATCAAGAAAATAATTTTTTCTTAAATCTTATACTTCCACAAAAATGTTTTTATAAAAATATAAAAACAAATTATTTATTAATTAAAAGAAATGTTTTATTAAAAACATAAAATTTGAATTTCAAATTTTCCCCCCAAAATGGAAGGTTCCATAACAGATACAACCTTCACCACAAAAGGACAAAAAAGGGAGCGGAGTCTAGTGGCGGCCCCCTTATATATAAGGGGCCGCCGGGACCGCCACCAGCAACGGCTACTTTTTTGTCCCCTATAAATACTGGGCCACCCATTTCAAAATCAGACTTCCTCTTGCCAAAAATTCTATCAGATCTAGTTTTCTCTCTTCTTCCTTTCTTTCTAAAACACATATCTTGATCACTAACATACCTTGATTTTGTTTCAAGTGATTAATTCTTTCTTCCTCCCTTCTTCACCTTCTAATCAAGTGCAAGAGAAGAACAATCGTATTCTTCTACATACGAATTGTTATCAAGTGATCTTTCTCTCTTCTCTTCTTCAAGATCACAAACATTCATTAGATTTATTTTGTGTTGTTGTATTAATTGGATCAAGTGTAGATCCAAGTGTGTAGATTGTATATTGGTGTGATTTGGATTGTGTGTCAATCCAAGAGTGTAGATCTTGTGAGTGTTTGAAGACTTAGTGAAGTCTTAGATTGGTTCTAGCTAAGATTAGGACTCGACATCTAGCTTAGTGTCGGAAAAGAAAGTAAGCGACGTGTAAACGGTTTTCTCCGCCTAAAGGGAGCTTGTTGACATAGTGAAATCTCGAGTGGAGTGCTCGGGGAGTGGAGTAGGAACGAAGAGGTGCTTCGTTGCCGAACCACTATAAATCTCGGTGTCTTGGTTTGATCGTTTCTTTCTTTATCTCTTTACTTATTACTTGCATTATTAGATAGTTTAGTTGTGATTCATATTGTTGGTTGATTGACATACATCTCGAATCAAACTATATCATAAGCAAACTTTTAAAACGCTAATTAACCGGTAAAACTATTCAACCCCCCCTTCTAGTTTCTACAAAGTCATACAAAAATGTTTTTATTTGTATTAAGCAATGTAGTAAGAGATGATAAAATGATATGACACAAATGAGGAAGAATTAAAAGAATAGTGTTTTAAATAGCTGGTTCCATTAATCCAAGACCTAGTCGAAGAAGATTAAAAGGTTCTCTTTTGTGGGGTTTGGTTAGAATGTCGGCAATATTGTCTTCGGATGCAACCTTTTCGATGGAGATATTACCTTTTTGAACGTTATCTCAGAGAAAATGATGACGGATTTCTATATGTATAGTGCGAGAATGAAGAACGGGATTTTTGCTCAAGTCTATGGCTCCTTTATTATCACAAAGAACAGGTACGTCATTGAACTTAACTTCATAATCTACTAGAGCTTGTTTCACCCATAAGGCTTGTTGACAAGCTTTTCCAGCGGACACATATTCGGCTTTGGTGGTTGAGATAGCAAAGGCGGTTTGTTTCTTGGACATTCATGAGGTGAGACAACACCCTACGAAAGTACATACACCACTAGTGCTTTTTCGGTCGACATAGTCTCTTGCATGGTCGGAATCGGCATAGACAATAGTCTCAAGACGGGTTCCTTTAGGATACCATAAGCCTAGGTGGGAAGTACCTTTTATGTAACGGAAGATTCGTTTTATTGCTTCGAGGTGAGAAGTTTTAGGAGCTTCTTGAAAACGAGCACAAAGACATACACTAAACATGATATCAGGGCGACTAGCGGTTAGATAGAGTAAACTACCAATCATACCACAATATTTAGTGTCGTCGATGGGTTGGCCTTTTTCATCACGGGTGAGTTTGGTTTCAGAGGACAAGGGAGTTTTGATTGGTTTGGCGGTTTCAAGACCGAATTTCTTCAACATTTCTTTCACATATTTAGATTGGTTGAAGAAGATTCCATCTTCGAATTGTTTGATTTGCAAACCAAGGAAGAAATTCAATTCACCCATCATGCTCATTTCAAACTCATCGTGCATGATTTTGGAGAAATCATCACATAAGTCTTGACAAGTTGATCCGAAGATGATGTCGTCCACATAGATTTAGACAATAAGGATATGTGAATCCTTTTTCTTAGTAAATAAGGTGTTATCTACTAAGCCCATGGTGTACTTATGATCAAGAAGAAAGGCTTTGGGATGATCATACCAAGCTTTGGGTGCTTGTTTGAGATCGTAGAGGGCTTTTTTGAGTTTAAACACATGATTAGGTTTTTCAAAATCTACAAAACCGAGAGGTTGGGCTACATACATTTCTTCATTTATAAAACCATTTAGGAAAGCACTTTTGACATCCATTTGAAAGAGTTTAAAGTCATGAGCACATGCATACGCAAGAAGGATTCTTATAGATTCTAATCTTGCCACCGGGGCATAGGTTTCATCGAACTCTATTCCTTCTTGTTGATTGTATCCTTGTGCTACAAGTCTAGCTTTGTTTCTAGACACAACACCATTTTCGTCAAGTTTGTTTTTGAAGACCCATTTTGTACCGATGATAGTTTGATTTTTGGGAGGAGGAACAAGACACCACACATCATTGGATTTAAATTGATTTAGTTCTTCTTGCATAGCCATAGTCCAACTTTCGTCTTGTATGGATTCTTTAATGTTTTTAGGTTCTACAGAAGAGACAAAACAAAAGAAGTTGCTTTGATTTTGAACTTGAGATCTTAGGGTTCTTTGATTAAGGTTTCCTATGACGGTTTCTAAGGGATGATCTTTAGATTCTTTGATGTTTGAGATTTGTTTGTTTAATGGTTCATTTTCCTTGACTTCTAAGTCTTTTCTTTGGTTTTCTATGATGTCGACTTCTAGTAAGTCATCATCTATTAAAGGAGGTGAACTAGGAGGAGGAGTTTCATCAAACTTGACATTAAGAGATTCTTCGACTTTCATGGTTTCTTTATTTAGAACTACATAAGCTTTACTATTAGGGGAATATCCTAGGAAAATACCTTCGGTTGATTTAGGGTCGAATTTGGTAAGGTAGTCTTTGGTATTTAAAATGAAACATTTACTACCAAAAACTTTGAAATATTCTAAGTTGGGTTTTCTATCTTTGAAAAGCTCATAAGGAGTTTTTCCGAGGAAAGGTCTAATAAGAATTCTATTTAGAATGTAGGTGGAGGTGTCAACGGCATTGCACCAAAACATTTGAGGAATTGATTGTTCATTTAGCAATGTTCTACTCATTTCTTGTAAGGTTCTATTCTTACGTTCTACTACCCTATTTGATTGTGGAGTACGTGGAGCCGAAAAATTATGAGTAATGCCATTAGCATCACAAAAAGCTCTGAATTGTACTTCATTATCAAATTCCCGACCATGATCCGTACGTATTGAAATAATAGGGCAACCCTTTTTGGTTTTGAATCTTTTTACTTAGGATTTCAAAGTGATCAAAAGCTTCATTTTTATGTTTTAAAAATCTTGTCCAAGTGTATCTTGAATAATCGTCAACGATGACCAAAGTGTAGAAGTTGCCTCCGTAACTTTGGACGGCCGACGGACCAAACAAGTCCATATGCAAAAGTTCTAAACATTTAGAAGTAGAAACCATGTTTTTAGCCTTATGTCTTTCATGTACTTGTTTTCCAACGTTGCAAGCGTCGCAAAAATGTTTTCAAAATTTAGTTTTGGTAAGTTTCTAACAAGTTCTTTAGATGATAGCGATTGTATAAGTCGCATATTAGCGTGACCCAATCTTCGATGCCATAAGGTCAAAGTATCATCTATAGAGGTTAGACAAAGGACGTCTTTTGGTGAGTTCCCCATTTTCATAATGTAGAGGCCATTTTTCCTAATTCCCTTTCTTAAGGTTATGCCATTTTTAATTATTTTGCTACCGGTTTTACTAAATAGTACATTGCACTTTTTATCGCAAATTTGACCTATGCTAAGAAGATTAAAACTAAGATTTTCAATGTGACTAAGATCATCGATGGTGAGAGAGTTATGAGAAATTGTACCTTTACCGATGATCTTGCTTTTAGTGTTACTACCAAACAATACGTTACCTCCATCAATAGGTTTATAGGATGAGAAGAGATCTTTGTTTCCCGTCATGTGTCTAGTACAACCGCTATCTTGAATCCATTCATTCGGGTCAAGTTTAACCTTTTGTCGAACCTAGATACATAAAACAACTCAAACATTTGGTCCCCAATATCTCATGGGTCCGTTAGTGTTATGCATACCGTTTGGTTGTCCCATGTATGGAAACGGAGGAAAAGGACTCCATTGATTATACATAGGAGGTTGAAACTGTTGTTCATGTTGTGTTCCATAGTTCCAAACTACTTGGCGATAATCGCTTTTGGGGTATAGGCTACTAGGTCTCTTATGGGTCGTTTTAGGGGGCGTTTCGATTTTACTTTTTCCATGTCCTTGACCAAGTTTTAGAATTGGTGGTTGTTTGTTACCTTTTGGTGTACCTAAAATATACTTTTTGGTAATTAGAACGGATTCATTTTGTTTAATTATGTTGGTTTCTAAGCCTTCTTTCTTTTCAGCACTGTCATCAGACAGCCGGTGTTGTTCGTTTGAACTAGCCGGTGCTGTTGGTGAATGGCACCAGCAAAGCCGGTTCTACAGAGAGCTTTTTAAGTTGATCTCCTAGATTTTTGATTTTAGTGTTTCTAGAGGAAGCTATAGTCTCGATGTATCATAATCCACACTTGTCTTTTGACGGTTTTTGCATTTTGACCATTTTTTGTAAAGACGAACTACTATACTCGAAACTAGCTAGTTTTAGTTTTAGGGAGTTAACTTCTAATCTAAGTTCATCATAAGAATCACAATTGCTACTAGTTTCCTTACCCTTTTCTAATATGTCTAGCTTGGTTTTAAGTTCGTTAATGGTCTTTTTGAGTGATTCATTTTTAGCCTTTAGACATTTGTTTTTTTTTATTATCCTAAGACTAATTTGACCAAGTTTGTCATACTCATTTTGCCTAGATTCGTTATCTAAAGATGAACTACTATAGTAAAGATTATCGGATAGTACCTCGTTTGAGTGACCCATGAGACAAATCTCTTCTTTCTTTGAGTCATCTCCACTATCGCTCCAACTTCCGACAACGAATGCCTTTTGTTCACCGGAATAGTTTTTAGGGCAATCGCTAATGAAGTGATTTGGATCACCACACTTGAAGCATCTTCGATCTTCCCTTTTCTCTTCCTTGATTTTTCGGAAGTTCTTTTTGTCGTCATAAGGTTGTCGGACAAACTTGCCTCTTCTTCTAAAGAATTTCTTGAAATCCCTTACGGCCATTGCATATTCCTCATCATTGCTATCCGAAGAAGATGTATCATCATCACTCAAGACTTGTTTTGCTTTAAGTGCGAGAGATTTGTACTTTTCTTTCTTGTTCTTTGCAATCTCCAAGTCCTTCTCAAGAACTACCTCATAGACTTTGAGGTTGCCAACAAGTTCGTCTAGAGATAGCTTTGACAAGTCTTTGGATTCCTCTATCGCCGTTACCTTTGGTCTCCATTTTGATGGAAGAGCCCTCAAGAATTTCCTGACATGGTTACGACTTGAAAAAGATTCATCAAGTGCTTTAAGAGAAGTAATGATGGTATTAAATCTAGAAAAGGCACAATCAATGGTTTCATCGTCGGTAATTGAAAATTCCTCATATTTTTGAACAAAAAGGTCTATTTTATTATCTTTAACTTGTTTGTTGCCTTGATGAGTAGTTATTAAAGAATCCCAAACATTTTGAGCCGTGTCACACATGAAAATTCTTTCATATTCCTTTTTAGGTAAAACATTATATAAAACCATTTTAGCTTCATCATTTTTGGAAAGCATTTTCTTTTGATTTTCATCAAGCTTTTCATATGGTGTAACAACATCCTTGCCATCTTTGTCTTTGGTGGTAGGTGTGTAGTTACCATGAGCAATGATATACCAAAGATCAACATCCTTAGACTTCACGTAAGTTTCCAAACAGTTTTCCAATAAATAAAACAATTTGCCTCGAAGAGAGGTGGTCGTTGCATAGATTGACCTTATTTGTAGTTTTCTGAATCCATAATCGTTTAAAGATTAAAATACAATTTATTTTAAAACTTTGGTAACCTAGCTCTTGATGCCAATTGTGGAAAACTAGAAGGGGGGTTGAATAGTTTTCTAAATTTTTGGCCTTTTAAAACTTGTAAAACACTTTGTTTGAAACTTTTTAGTGAAGTGATCTAGATATTGATGTTTGATAATTAAGAAGTAAGAGATGTAAAAGTAAAGAGAAAATAGAGTGTAGAAAGATTTCACCGGGACACAAGTATTTATAGTGGTTCGGCTACAAGGACACCTTCCTTGCCCTACTCCACTCCCCGAGTCACCTACTCGAGAGTTTGTTAAACACTAGTCACCGAGCTCCTTTCACTTGGCGGAGAAGCCTTCACAACGATGGTACACTTCTATAGGTTACAAAGATGATCACCGAATTTCTTACACACGAGAATCGATAATAACACAACTACACTTGATGTACAACTAATAATACAACAATAAATCACAACAAGATGATCTCCTGAATAAAGTAAGAAGAATCAAGATCAAGAAACTTTTGAGGCGTGCTTGAAACTTTCGCGTATTTGGCAATTCCTTTCTTTAAGTGAATTACCTACACAAGATTTAGAAAGAGATGCTAGAGAGAGAGGGATCGGTTGATTAGAGAGAAGATTAGATGAGAAAGGTGTGTAAAAACATGAGAAATGGCTTGGTATTTATAGCCAAAACTTTTACTGTAGGCCGGTTCTTCCGGTGCTGTTGACAGAGGGCACCGACTTGCAAAACAAAGAGCACCGGCATACAGTAACTAAATCCGGATTTTGATTTGCAAAATCTTGAGATATCTTGTGTAATCTTATAAGATTTTCTTTGGATTTGCTACATTTGATTATATACTAAATGAAGTAATTAAATTAATAAATGTAAGATGATTTTGTGTAAAGTTAGTGTTTAAAAAGATTTGTGCACTTTTTCAAGTTGCATGTGTTTTTATACAAAGTTGAGAGATAGTAAAGAAATCATGTTTTGAGAAAATAAGAGGTTTGAGAAAAATGGTTTGTTATGTTTTGTCATTAATAAAACATTAGCCTAAGTTGATTGTAGAAACATTTTGTTTAAAACCGGTTTATTTGTATTAACAAAAGATGAAATGATATTGTGAGGAGTTCTGATTGAATTGTGTTTATACTAATATTCCGATTGAATTGTCATTCCAAACGATTTTCCCGTCATTCATATGAATATTCCTCTTTCTCGATGCATGCATTTAATAACTCGTGACCCTCCTACCATATATTTTTACGCGAGTTCTAACAAGAGGCACAAGTGGTCCAGGCTTTTTATTTTAGTCGGTGATGTTAATAAGTTAGTTGGACGTGGACTAATAAAGGGCTCGACACGTGTACCCCGTGACCTCGACCGATTTAAGTCACGAGTAATGGTCTAAATCGGTAAACCCCAAAAAGTGTCCGATTAGGTAATTTTTGAAAAAAATCCCCCCAAATCTCGTTTATATTTCCTGCTTCTCTCTTTTTTTTTCTCGAAACTTTTTAAACGAATATAATAAAGAGATATTTTTGGTCCAAGTTTCATAAAACCCACACTTTTAACACCAGAAGAATCTCCCCCAATTTTTATTCAAACCACTTTCTCTCCACCTCCTTCCCCCACACACACACACTAGGGTTTCATTTCACACACACACAATGACAGACGAACAACCACCGTCAACCACCACCACCACCGCCACGTCACCACTCGGCCACAACGTGATCCCAATAGTGAACAAGCTACAAGACATATTCGCTCAATTAGGCAGCACATCAACAATCGAGCTACCACAAGTAGCTGTTGTAGGTAGTCAAAGCAGTGGTAAGTCTAGTGTACTTGAAGCTCTTGTAGGACGTGATTTTTTACCTAGAGGTTCCGATATTTGTACGCGGAGGCCGCTTGTGCTTCAGCTGCTCCAAACGAAGCGGAAAACGGACGGTGCGGCGGCGGATGAGGAGTATGGAGAGTTTTTACATGTGCCTGGGAAGAGGTTTTATAATTTTAATGACATTCGCAAAGAGATTCAGGTATCGCATATTTGTTGTACTAATAGATAATTGTATCTAGTTTTATGTAATTAGTTTCAAATGATATCGGATTTGATTTATCTAGGTGTTGTGAACTTGTGATTGTGTATTGTGTATTTGTTACTTGTTTTGACCGTAATGTTTACGAAACTTGTTGAGGTCGTTTGCGGAAATTTTAACGAGATTAGAATGATATTGGATTAAGACCGATATGACTAGTGGCACTTAGTGTAGTTCTGTATTGTTAACGTTTGAGATTTTTGTTAGCGGGTTGAAAGATGTAGTGTTTGTTCTTTTAAATGATAGAGTTAGTGTTTCGTGATGGTTATAGGTGTTTTGTCGGTTTTGTATTGAGTTTAAAAATATATCAGATTAGGTTTGTTAAGTTTGGAGAAGTCGAGCTATATGACTAGTCACATCTTTTGATTGTTTGAGAATATTCGATAGTAGATTGAGAGGTATAGTATTTGCTGTTTTAAGAGATGAATTAGTGTTTATGACTCGAGGTGTTTTACGAGAATTGTAACAAGATAAAAATGATACTGGATTAGCTTTGTTAAGTTCAGATAACTTGAATTGTATGACTAGTGGCACTTGGTTATAGTTGTGTGTTGCTAATTGTTTGGACATTGAAGTGGTGTTTGGCCTTATGGATATTTGTTAATGGATCGAGAGATGAAGTATTTAAATAATGAATTTTTGTTTCGTGATACATTTGAGGTCTTTTGCTAGCTGTGAAACAAGATTAAAATGAGATTGCATTAGATTAGTTAACTATAGAGAACTCGAATATACGACTAGTAGCACCTGGTATAATTCTTGTACCGTTGATCTAAGTGATTTGCCTATTGATATGGAGGTAGGTTTATATGCTACCCAGAGTTAGGTCATATAGTTTAGATGGAAGTTGTTACTGGCAATTTTGTTAATCCTAAAATAACTCCACACACTTGAGAGATGCACAATTTGTTGTTCTAAATGATGAATTGATGTTTGATGATAATTCAATGTCTTTTGCCTGAATTAAAATTATAGGCCTTGAAAACTAGACCAAATGCAGTTTACCTAACAAAATTAGATCATTAAAATGTAATATTGATCAGATTGATTTAACTTTAGTGAACTCGAAATATATGACTAGTGTCACCTGGTGTAAATCGAAGTGGCATTTCTGTCCACATAAAGGAGGATCAGCAAGAAACATATTATAGAAGGAACTTTTAAATGTTAATTAGTTATGAATCCTAGCAGGACAGTCATTCAAGCCAATAAGGATAGGTAATAGTATAATATATTTCAAGTAGTTCTTTCTGCTAAAGGAGCCAGCGGGATAGTGTCTTGGTTCATTTAGTTTCCGTGTTACCATATTAGTTTGTACTTTGTAGTGGCATTGATTATATAGAGAATCTGCATCTACGTTGCCAAAGTGGAGGTAGATAGTTGCGTATACTCATCTGACTTGCAGCATTTATTAATGCTTTGAGCTATAAGCATACGGCTACTTAAACAAGTCAATGTGAAGTATAGCTCTCAACGTGAAGTTATTTTAAAAATGTTACCGGCTGTCTGGAGTTGGCAGCTCAGAAAATAGTTACAGTGACAAACATATGTTCATGTCAACCACCTAGGGGTGGCCTTGTGGTAAAAGGCTTGTGACTATCATCACTAAAATGTGGGAGGTCTCAAGCTCAATTCCCGCGTGGTGCAAACAACCCTGATGAGGCCACGCCAGCCTTCCCGAAAAAGGGAGGGCTTTACACCGTTTGTGTCTGTGTGGTGGTGGGCTCAAACCTTGTGGATTAGTCGGCCAAATGGTTGGAAACCATGGTTACCCAAAGAAAACATATGTTCATGTGTATCTTAGGAGGGTGATCAGTCCAGATTAGCATAGGATCCATCTTCACCTATTACGCAACTGTGGTTACAAATATGTAACTTAGGCAGATGCATAACTTTTCATAGTCATTGGTAAATTTCACATGGCATGAATAAGCAGGGAGGCCCGTGTGACTAGATGACACTTTGTTGCAAGTCCAACGGTTAATGTAATTGTCGCATATAAAGGTTTTTTCAGTAGCATTATTATTGGGTCATATTAAGATGGGGGAATCAGTTTTGACCATAATGATATTGTTACTCGTAGCTCTATTGCTCATTGGTTATGCCTTTTGAGTCGTTGCACAAAAGCTATCATGATATAAAGTGAATTCATCTTTCCCCAACCATGAATATCGCAGAGCCAGAACTCTTTACTGTTATCTATCATTCGTCATGTTTAGGTATCTGATTAATGATTATCCACACTAGGTTAAACCAATGTCTGATACTGATGTTGTTGACAACTCACTGCCTAACATTATCATAGCCCAAATAAAATGTTATGTTGTTGCTACCATTATATATATTAAGTTCTGCCTGCCCTTTAAGAACCATTTTGTGTGTTAGCTATTATGATACTAAGAAGGCCAGGACCACAACTATTAGCCTTCTATGCTCGAGTAGTAGGGGCAGGCTAAAACTAAGAAGCCACTAAAAAAAGCAAAAGAATGAAACAATCGTTTTCATTCTCGTTATCTGAGTTTACAGAAAGCAACAACTCCGTTATCTGCTTCTTTTGTTAATTTAAAGACTAACTCAATTATGATATTTGGAATTTCTTAAGCCTATAAAAAATGAAAAGTTTTACTAATTTTCAGTTGACACAAAAAATATTGATTAGTGATCCCTCAGTTTCTTGCTTGGATAATTTAGGCTGAGACAGATAGAGAAGCAGGAGGAAACAAGGGTGTCTCTGACAAACAGATCCGTTTAAAGATATTTTCGCCTAACGTACTTGACATCACCCTGGTGGATTTACCGGGTATAACAAAAGTTCCTGTGGGTGACCAACCGACTGATATTGAAGCTCGTATTAGGACGATGATAATGTCGTACATCAAGCTTCCCAGCTGTTTAATATTAGCTGTGACGCCAGCAAATGCTGATCTTGCCAACTCAGATGCTCTTCAGATTGCTGGAAATGCAGATCCTGATGGTAGGCACTGATGTCATTTGTCTGTTTAGTAGAATGAGTGGTTGTTGATCAAGTCTATCATTTTAACATGGCTTCTCTGCTTTTTGTGCTTTCAGGTCTGCGCACAATTGGTGTGATCACAAAGGTGTAATACATGATCTCATATTCTTGTTTTCTTATTTCTCATCCTTTATTTGGCATTCATAATTGCTGAAGTGGGTTATTCTTTTTGGTGCTTTAGTTGGATATTATGGACAGAGGTACAGATGCTCGTAATTTTTTGCTTGGAAAAGTGATTCCCCTTCGACTTGGCTATATTGGTGTTGTAAATCGTAGTCAAGAGGTAATGTTATTGTTTTTCCGAGTTCTTACAATGGAAGTGGAGGCTGATTATTTTCTATGTATTTCTCACTATTTCACGTGGTGGTAGTCCTAAGGAAGCTTCGTACTCTCTACTTGTGTCACTTGTGTGGAAGTTGTATTGTTAGTGTATTAAAATTGCCAAAGTAAAATATCTCAAATAAATATAGTGGTTGTACTGAACTAAAAATACTATAACCCATTTAAGTACTTAAACCGCTGTGTTATATTTCTTGATTTTTAATCTCACAATGGTTGCCACACTTCCTTAAAACAGGACATCATGCTCAACCGAACTATTAAGGATGCACTAGTGGCTGAGGAGAAATTCTTTCGCAGCCGCCCGGTATGACGACGTTCTCCTCCACCTTTGACTATGTATTAAATATGTTTTTTCAGCTTGTTTAGCTAGTTTTCACAATGTGTAGGTCTATAATGAGCTCGCAGATCGTTGTGGCGTGCCACAGCTAGCAAAAAAGTTAAACCAGGTAAGATCACAATAGGGTAGAGTTGGGATATTTTTGCATTATGTCGTGGAACATTATAACTGGTCACTGAACTCAGATGGTTGTATGCATATTGGCATAAACTTATTTGTTAATAGTTTCTCATTATCCGTGGATGAGGTTTTCTATCAATTAATCTCCGACTAAACCACAAATTGACTCTTGATTTCTTTGCAGATTTTGGTGCAACATATCAAAACAGTGCTGCCAGGGTTGAAGTCACGTATTAGTCATGCTTTAGTTTCTGTGGCCAAAGAACATGCTAGTTACGGAGAGATTACAGAGTCAAAGGTATATATTATATGCTTATTAAACCTATCTTCTTGTCAAGCCTTGGAAAATTTCTAGTTATACATTGTGATTTTTCTCAATTATTGAGGGTTAAAACAGCTTCATTCAAGATGGGTGGGTTTGAGCATGATTTTTGCACTGCTGTTTGAGGCATATATCTAAAATATAGACACGGGGCCTATTCGGTAGACATTGTTTTTCCTTTTAACATTTGCTTTGTAATGATTTATAGGCTGGCATGGGAGCTCTTCTTCTAAATATACTTTCAAAGTACTCAGAAGGTGATGCTCTTCTTCAGTTTTAGTTCTTTTACACATGCAAGCCTATTTTCTTGATTCTGGACATCATAGATGATCTTGTTGATTCATTTAAACAGCCTTCTCTTCAATGATTGAGGGGAAGAATGAAGAAATGTCAACATCTGAGCTGTCCGGAGGAGCAAGAATACATTATATTTTCCAGTCAATTTTTGTGAAGAGTTTGGAGGTGAGTCTTTAGTTGAGTTTATTGATGGATGTATATGTCCATTCGTAGGGCTGTAAACGAAACGGACGAACTTGAACGGAGCCTTATTCATGTCCGTTCGTTTAATTTTAGCCGGACAAATAAACGGATGCGATCACACGAATTTTCTTGTCCATGTTCGTTCATTAAGACACTAAACGAACGAACTAAAATGAACGAACATAAATAAACATAAAATTTACAAAATTTTACACAATATTGTGTTTTTTAAGCGTTGTTTTGTTTAAGTAAAGCAATTTTAAAACTATATAATAAAAAGATAGAATAGACGAAGATAAACATATAAATGATCATAAACGAACGAATAATCGGACGTTCACGAACATAAATGACGCACAAGACTTTTGTTCATGTTCGTTCATTTAACTAAACGAACGTAAAATGTTGTTCATGTTCGTTCATTTAATAAATAAACGAACATAAACGAACTTTTTACCGAACGGCTCATGAAATGTTCACTGAACGTTCAGCTCGTTTACAGCCCCATTCATTCGGCATTGCAGCTTATTTTTTGGTTGATTTGTCTGTTAAAGCATAATTGCCTAATTTCCAAGACCATTTTACCCATCTAACTTTGGGTTCAAGACACATACGTATCTAACAGATCTACTGATGCAGGAGGTTGATCCTTGTGAAGACTTGACTGATGATGACATCCGAACTGCCATACAGAATGCGACTGGTCCTAGATCTGCATTATTTGTGCCTGAAGTAGGTCTTACTCTGTTCTTTCAGTTGTTTATGTCTTCAGACTGTGTTTGTCTCTGGATATTAATATATACTTTTGAGGAAGATATTTGGTTATAAAGTGCTTACATCTAAATTTTAATATTCATATGCAGGTTCCATTTGAAGTACTTATCAGAAGGCAGATTGCTCGTTTGCTAGATCCAAGCCTTCAGTGTGCAAGATTTATTTATGATGAGTTAATAAAGGTAAAGTTTTTTTGTAAAATCTATATGCTCAATAGTGACATGAATGGGATGACGACTGTTCTGTTTGTGTTTTAGATGAGCCATCGCTGCATGGTTAATGAGTTGCAGAGGTTTCCTGTTCTTAGGAAAAGGATGGATGATGTTATTGGGAATTTCTTAAGGGACGGTCTTCAACCTTCGGAGACTATGATTGGTCACATTGTTGAAATGGAGGTAAACTACACCTATGTATTCGACATACATATATCATCGTTATAGTGTTGCTGAAATATCAGGTCTTTTGGTTGCTACATTGTCTAAAAATATTTCTCATGTTAAGGGTTTTAGTTTGTTGAGGATAGCTATAATCTGTAAAAGTGTGGTAACCATTAAACTGCAAGTTCACTTGAATTTTCCTATATATACAATCATGAATGGGGATATGCTGTTCTTAAGAAGTTTTAAAACTAACCCCTATGTTTAAGTAAGTTTTAGAAAAGGTGCTTAAGTAAGATTATTAGAAAGTTTATTTTCTACCCCTAAACAATTTACTAAATGAAGCTTTAAGACACACTAAAGGTGCTTAGGTAAGATGCTTAGAAAAGTTTAATTTCTACCCCTATACTATTTTTTGTATGACAATAAAATTACACCTATCATAATTTAACTACAGAGAGAGGAGGAGAGAAGGAGATGAGGGGAAGAAAAGGGGAGGTAGAAGAAAGAGGTTGAGAAGGAGTGAGGAAGGAAAGAGAAAATAGAGAGAAGAGACTTTTGATGAGGGAGAAGGACTATGAGTTTGGTCACATTTTGTTGTGAAAAATGGATGGTTTTTTTGGGGCGTAGGGTAGGTGATTTTGTTGGTTATGGGGGGGGTTGAAATGGGGAGGTTAAACGACATCCTATGTATTCGAGCATACATATTTCATCAGTTTTATAGTTTTTTATAGTGTTGTGCTGGATATTTTCAGGTCTTTTGGTTGTTTGTGTTGCTACTTTGTCCTTTTAAAAAATATTTCATTGTTAAGGGTTTTAGTTTTGTTGAGGATTAGTAGCTATAATCTGTAAAAGTGTGGTAACCATTAAACTGCAAGTTCACTTGAATTTTCCTATATATACAATCATGAATGGGGATATGCTGTTCTTAAGAAGTTTTAAAACTAACCCCTATGTTTAAGTAAGTTTTAGAAAAGGTGCTTAAGTAAGATTATTAGAAAGTTTATTTTCTACCCCTAAACAATTTACTAAATGAAGCTTTAAGACACACTAAAGGTGCTTAGGTAAGATGCTTAAAAAAGTTTAATTTCTACCCCTATACTATTTTTTGTATGACAATAAAATTACACCTATCATAATTTAACTACATCGTAACGAAAAAGATATCTACCTTTTTTAACATTAGTATTAAAATGGCCTTTAAATTTACGATAAAAATGAGCCCAATATTACAATATATTCACACTTTTATGATTTTATAAAAGACAAGTGTACATAAAATTACAGCATGTTGAGTAATTACTCTTATATACAATTATCAACCACATATGAACAGTAAAAAGCTTACTTTTTCATTAATAATCAAGAAAATCAAAGGAGAGGGGTTCCAACTGATCCAACCCTGCTTGTTTACTTTTTAATTAATGAACATCTCATATTAAAGACAAAACAAAAGCATAATTAATAACTAGCTCAATTGGTAAGCACTCTTATCTTCAAACTAGATGTCTAAAGATCATATTCTTACATACTTCTTTTTCCTTAGCTTGAAAAAAGTGGCGGTGCCAATGTCCAGCCAATCCAAGCCCAATGACTTTTGCAAACCAAATCAGTGTTTTTATTACTTTTAATATATGTATTTTAGATTGTTTAATTTTGATTTGTTTTGACAATGATAGATTAGACAATAAAAGCAAACTATACTTTGTTTAGTTTTAATAGAAATGCGAAACTTCTGTAATTATGCCTAAATATTTAAATATTTTCTGATGTTAGGAACTTTATATTTCTAATAGCTGCTTTTTTAAGTTCATAGAACTCTTTTGTAGAGAACAATTCATGACATCAAATCCGAGTTCCGACTAGATTTAATGTATATTATTAGATCTCTAAGCATCGCCGCAACGTGCGATTATATTTAATTCGTTTATGATATTGTCGATGTCTCTTCTGTGCATGCTCTAATGAATGTTGATATAGAGTACATGACATATGCAAGTTTTTTTTTTTTTTTTTGAAAGCCTTATGTTAGCTATTAATAGATGTAAGTAAGTAATATAGTTAAGGCTGACATTACTTAGCTGGTTTTAACAATTTGAAAACTAGGAATCAGTAAATCATGTTCATTAGTGCATGCCTATTGCAGATCAGCTACATTGATTTGCATAGTTCATGGAGAGATGGGTTCTATTGTTGATAGCATAGGAACTTATTCACAAATATGTAAATTAGTTGCACCAATGCATATCCAGTTGACCTTATTTGAGTGATTTTTCTTTCTCTCTGCAGATGGACTACATAAATACCTCACACCCGAATTTCGTTGGTGGAAGTAAAGCAGTAGAGATTGCGATGCAACAAGTCAAATCTTTTAAGACTGTAACAACAGTAGCAAGGCAAAAGGTATAATATTAAATCTGAAGTCAGTTGTTGCAAGTTCTTTACTTTTGCATCTTTCTTTACATTCTTTTGATAAATTGGTAGGATGGAGTTGAGCCTGGTAAAGCTCCACAATCTGAAAGTAGTATCAAGTCACGAGCAATGCTAGCCCGTCCTGCCAATGGAGCTGTCACAGAACAGGTTCTTTCTATATACTGAATATTTGAATTACATTTGCAATGTTATACAAGTTTTAGTATTATTGGCAACACTTAAATAAAGCAGGTGCTTTTGGCTATCCTTTGTTTCTGTCATAGATCAACTAACCTTTCCAGATTTATTTTCAAACCTTGCAGCATAACCAACCTGGGTCTCGGGCAATTAGTGAGGTTGAGAAGCCCTCTTCTGGTAAGCTTTTGCTTTCAACTTGGAAGACCTATTCACAGCATTTTTCAACCTGGGTTTGGGACAGTTGGTCTTGTTGTAGTTACGGTCCTAGAAATACATCCTTGACCTCAACAATATCATCGATTCATCTAATGCAGCATCTTTTTAGCCATCCACTATTGCTATAGGAATATTCTAAGCTTTAAAGTTTCAGCAAATCGTGCTACATTTGGTGTGCTACTATACGAGCCTGTTTTACTATTGATAGAAATTCAGTTTTGCTCCCATAAAGTAAAATAAATAACTAAAAGAGTCAATTGCATAAATCGTCCCTAAAGTTTGGTCAAATTGCATGTTTCGTCCAAACTTTACGAAAGTGCAAAGATCGTCCCTGTGAGGAGGGACGATACTTGCACCAAAGGATTCCTCAAAGGTTTCTCCACAGGGACGATACTTGCACCAAAGGTTTCTCTACAGGGACGAACGATCTCTGCACTTTCAAACTATTTAGGACGAAACCTACAATTTGACCAAATTTTAGGGATGATTTATGCAATTTACTCTAACTAAAAAGTTAACTGCACTTATGGACACAATTTGATTCTCATGTTGACTTATTAACTTTTTCTTGTAACAAATACTTGCTCATGAGTCATGACCTTGCTATCGATGACAGTTTACTAGCAGAAACACAGTTGTGATCTTTTGATGTATTTTCTTCAGGAAGCACAAGTTGGGGGATCTCATCTATTTTTGGTGGGTCTGATAGTCGCACAGCTGTGAAAGAAAATCCTACAAACAAGCTGTATAGTGAACCAGTTCAGGCTATGGATAATGCATTTTCTATGATCCATTTGAGGGAGGTATGTGATTAAAAATTCCATTTCATAGATTATAGAACCGAATAAAATTGTTCATATCTGTTAATTTTTTTATATAGCCCCCAGCAGTGTTGAGGCCCTCAGATGCCCATTCAGATCAGGAGTCTATTGAGATTCATGTTACGAAGTTGCTGTTGCGATCATATTATGACATTGTCAGAAAGAACATTGAGGATTCTGTACCTAAAGCAATTATGCACTTTTTGGTAATTCTCAGCTTTTCATTCATCTTCTCATTCTTTAGCTTTGATGTACATACTTTACTATTATAATTTCTTAATAACTAAGAAGTTCCCCCTCTGTTTAATAGCAAATACAGCACTTCTCATTTTTGGTGTTTTAAACATGCAACATTTGTTCGTTCAGAAAGCTTTTTTCCTTCAAATTTACCTCTTCACTCTTTAACAACTACTACAATATAATGTGGTCCACTAGTCATTTTTTCAATTTTGTTTTATTAAGAGCATTTAAGGTATTTGATCATATGTAAGAGACTTATATTATTATACGCGCCAAGTCAACCATTACCTTTTTGGGGACATAAGAGCTGGCATTTGATTTGCAGTTAAGGGAACTATTAGTTGGTCATAGAAAGTTGGAATGCTCTCTCTTGTTGAAGAAAAGTTATGCCAATCATGGGCCACACTAATAATAATTATAACCGAATTACAGTCGCATAGGAGATTTTGAACTTAAAAGTTTTCACCCATCACTAGTACTGTACCCGGGATTAACCCGGTGAAGGCTGCGTACATCTGAGTCTAAAAGACTTGCCCTCCCCGGGTAACTTGAAAGAGAAAACCTCATCCATTTACACGCTTTAAGATTAGAGGCTTGTGATTGGTTAATGCTTTGGTCTTAAAAGGAGGTGGTGTCCACAACTTAAATGCTTATAAATATGGCATAGATAAGAAAAGGATTATTTAATACTTGCAAGTTTTTACATTGCCACTTAGCTAACGAACTGCCAAGGCATCTGTTTTTTACATAGGATCCTTTCCTAACGTCTCTCTCCTTTCCTTCTTCTTTTCCATCCTCCGCCTTTAAATTCAATATACCACCATCATTACTTCATTCCATCCAAATCTAAGCATACCACCGGAACCACCACGCCACCACGAACGTAACCCAACTTGGTAGACCACCACCGGAGCAGTCACGCGCCGCCACGCGGAGCGACGACGTCCGGAGACCTTTTGTGTAGTTTGAGGCTTTTTTCGGCGACTTCAACACGGTTTGGGCCACCACCTCCGGCGAGTGGAGTATCCTTTCATCTAGCCGAACCTGACCCAAGTATCCACGCTGCCACAGCCGCCTCAGCCGTAAGGCCGCCGGTTACTACCGCGGCAGACCACCACCGGAAAATTTTTCCGGCAGCTAAGTTGTTTAAATTTTTTCTAGCTTATTGTTTGCATTGTTATTATTGTTGTAATTTTATTGTTTCTTTCAGGTCATAGCTTGTTTCCCTTTTGCTTGTGTTTGTATATTTGTGTTTGTGTGTCTGGTTGTTTTTTCTGCACGTTGCGTTTGTGGCTTTGTGTCTTTGGCTTTGATCGTGGGAGGGTAGGATAGAGCCCTCCCTAAATAATGGTAACTTGAGGTCATGTTTTCCCGGACGGGGAGGTTTGGGAGGGTCTAGGAAGACTAGGAGAGATAATAGGGTAGCGGCTTTTCGTAAGATTAGGGTGGGTAGTTGGTAATACAGTATGTTCACTTAACAGAAAAACCGTGCCTTTGACTTGCCGATGCTTAGAGCGTACAAGGGTGGACATATCTGTTTTCAGAGACTAAATGGAAGGGTGTCTTAGTAATATATAGGGAAATGATACAAGCTTGGACTAACGGTCTCCCGACCGCTAGAAATGGAGTTAGAGTCATTTTAAAAGTGTATATGAAGGACAAAGTTGTCTACGTAATCCGGTGTAGTGATAGAATCAAAACATTAATGCTTGTGATCGATGGAGAGACAGTTAATGTGATCACGAGAAATGCATCCACCAATTGGTGCCTGAGGAGAGGTAGAAAAGAAGACCTAATTGGATCTCTAGACAAGGTTTTTAGAGATTCCCGACGGACCCAACGAGTATTCAAGGTGACAGACCCAAGAATGGTCATATAGGAGCGGCTACAGAGGGATACCGCGGGTGTCCTAGGAGGCTTCGGTATGGAGTGAGAAATAGAAGAAAGGTTCTGATCAATATTAAATATTATTCTATTGCAACATACATTGATTGTAGTAAACTCGCACTTCAAGAAGAGAGACCCGTCATCTGGTTACCTTTCAGAGCGGGGGTAGGTGCACCCAAATTGATTATTTGATGGTTCGAAAAGGAGACCTCAAGGCGTGTAAAGACTGTAGAGTCTTCCCACGAGTAGCATGCTCCTCCCAACCTGCTCGCATTGGACATCCTGTTTAAGAGTGTTCAACGCAGGAGGGAGGGGAGTGCCTTGCCGAGAATCTTGTGGAAGAACCTCAGTGGGGACGCAACAGAGGCGTTCAGATCTAGAGTTGCAGAGGGTGTTTCTACTCGGGTAGAGGCCCTAGTTGCATGCGACGCAGATTCTATGTGGAACGCCCTTGCAAGTATCATCAAAGATGCGGCGAAGGATGCCCTAGGGGTGGCTATTGGGACATCTAAGACCCATACGGCCCGAAGGGAGTCTTGGTGGCTTTGTGAAGAGGTGCAAGCGATTGTCACGGTGAAACAAGCAAGGTTCAGGGAGCTACTCTCGTGTCGGGAGGGTAACGAAGAGGAGCGACTTAGGGCGCAAGAGAGGTATAAAGAAGCTAAGAGACAAGCAAAAAAAGTCGTAGCTCAGGCGAAAGAAAAGGCATATGAAGATCTGTACAAGAAACTGGACTCTAAAGAGGGAGCAAACGATATCTTCAGAATTGCAAAAGCCCGAGAGAGAAGAAGAAGGGATCTAGGGGACATATGTTTCATTAAAGATGAAGAAGGCCGAACCATTACGGATGAAGAAGAGATTAAGAAAAGATGGGGAGAATACTTCTCTTCTCTTTTCAACGCGAGGGAACGGGAGGGACACGAAGAGGGTGTGGGCCCTAGCA
The DNA here is from genome assembly GCA_026074375.1 of Tanacetum coccineum. Lineage (NCBI taxonomy): Eukaryota > Viridiplantae > Streptophyta > Magnoliopsida > Asterales > Asteraceae > Tanacetum > Tanacetum coccineum. The sequence goes on along the minus strand of BQNB010026499.1, from coordinate 35,946 downwards.
GACAACCACATCCCGAATGCTACTACTCGAGGATCAGCCAAGCTGAAGTAAGGACTGCCTTACGGAAGATGGGTAGAAATAAGGCCGTAGGTCCGGACCAAATACCCATAGAAGCTTGGAGAAGCCTAGGGGACGAGGGTATTTTCTAGCTAACTAGCCTTTTCAACAAGATCTTCACTAGCGCGAAGATGCCTGAAGAATGGAGACTTAGTGAAGTCATCCCAATCTTCAAAAACAAAGGCGATGCGCAAGTTTGCAGCAACTATAGGGGTATCAAGCTTCTCAGTCACACCATGAAGCTTTGGGAGAGAGTGATCGAGAGAAGGTTGTGAAGAGAGACTTCGGTGTCCGAGAACCAGTTCGGTTTTATGCCCGGACGATCTTCAGTCGAGGCAATACACCTTATTAGAAGCCTCATGGAGAAGTACAGGGAGAGACAAAGAGACCTGCATATGGCTTTTCTGGATCTAGAAAAGGCGTATGATAGCGTTCCACGGGAGTTGATTTGGAAGACCCTAGTCGACGAAGGATCATCAAGGAGATACATTAAGGTTATTAGGGACATGTATGATGGTGCGAAAACTCGTGTACGAACATCTATCGGAAACACGGAGTTCTTCCCCGTGGATGTAGGGCTTCACCAGGGATCGACAATTAGCCCATACCTATTTGCTTTGATCCTTGATGAGCTATCGATGGAGATCCAGGAGGACATCCCATGGTGCTTTATTTTCGCTGACGATATTGCGCTTGTCTCTGAATCTGCGGAAGGTTTAAACATCAGACTTGAGAGCTCTAGAAGACAACGGCCTAAGGGTTAGCCGAGAGAAGACTGAATATCTAAGATGTGACTTCGGTAATGGGGAGATCGCCCACAACGAAGAAGTGGATGTTTGTATTGGGGACAAGATTCTACAACCTAAGGAGTCTTTTCGGTATCTTGGATCAATGTTGCACAAATCCGGGAGGATTGACGAAGACGTATCCAACCGAATTAAAGCAGCCTGGATGAAGTGGAGGGCAGCCACACAGGTGTTCTTTAATGTCCCCCTCAAGTTGAAGGGAAAATTCTATCGAGTCGCAATTAGACCGGCCATGTTGTATGGGTCAGAGTGTTGGCCTATTACGAAAGCCCTTGCCAACAGGGTGGAAGTAGCGGAATTAAGAATGCTAAGGTGGACTTGTGGTTAGACATTGCTTGACATGATTCCTAATGGAGTTTATAGCGCAACTTGAAGTCGAGACGATCATTAACAAGATGAGAGAAGGACGGCTGAGATGATTCGGACATGTCAGGAGAAGACAACAGTCATCACCAGTTAGGAGAGTCGAGACTGGTTGTAGACGGCTTGAGGAAAAGGGGTAGACCTAAACTTAGGTGGGAAGATAGAGTGAAGCACGACATGAAGGAGCTTCTCTTGTCCGAGGACATGACCTCTGATAGGAACGAGTGGAGAGCTAGAATTAGGTTAGGTGGTTAGGGGGTCGGCTTAACTCGTTTTCATGTTGCCGTGTTGTGTAGTGGTTTTTGTGGTCGTTTTTCTTGCTCCCTTTTTTAGTTGTTTTCATTTTGTTGTCTGTGTTTTGCTTGCCTTGTGTCTTTTGTGTCTTTCTGGTTTGCCTTTTCGCGTTTTAGTTTGATAGGTTAGATTGGTGGGGTAGAATTGGGTTAGATAGTTATATGGAGGGTGTATAGGGTTTGGTTTGGTTTGGTTTGGTTTGGTTTTGCCTTTTGTATGCCTCCTAATTTTGTCGGATGTTTTGCTTTGCGTGCTTGCCTGCCTGTTCCCTGCTTTGCCTGCCCCGTGTTCGTATGCGTGCTTTATGCCTTTTTGCTTTGCGTTGTTGCTTTGCTTTTTTGTGTTTCTTGCTTCTCTTGTCTGTTGCTTGTGTCGATGCTTGTGTGCTTCCGTGTTGTGTCGATGCTTGTTTGCTTCTCTTGTTGTTGCTTTTTTTGGTAGGGCCTCTATGCCTTTTTAGGCTAGTTTGCTCCGCTTTAGTGTTTATTCTTCTTTGTGCCCTATGGGATTTTTGCTCTATTGCTCTTTGTATGGCTTCTCGTCTTTGTCGAATGGTTGCTTATCGTGTTTGCCTGCTCGTTCTTGCTTTGCCTGCCCCCGTGTTTGTATGCTTGCTTTGCGCCTTTGTGCTTTGCGTTGTTGCTTTTGCTTAGTCTTGCCTGTTATGTGCCCTTTCTTGTCTTTTGCATCTTGCTCTTGTACCTTCGCATGGTTTGTTTCCTTTCTTTATCATATTGTCATAAACAGTAATGATATTTATAATTTTAAAAAAAAAACATCTCTCTCTCTCTCTCTCTTAGCCGGAGGTCTACCCGGAAGCAGTCTCCTTACCCGTCAAGGGTAGGGGTATGATCTGTCTACATCTCACCTCCCCCATACCCTGCCTTGGCGGGATTGGGTATCGTTGTTGTTGTTGTTGGAGGTAGATTTATATTATTGATACACTAAGATTTCTACCATGGTATATGATTTGGTATATACTTAATGTCCTAACAATCTAACTATTTTGATTCATTCAGGTTAACCATACAAAACGAGAGTTGCATAATGTATTCATCAAGAAGCTGTACAGGTAATAAACAATAACTGAGTATTATATTCATGAATATCAACCATCAAATTCTTATCTTAATAATAGTATTGCTTATGTTTGGTTCTGGATAGAAGCACCATAATATAATGATTTCTTTTTACCATTTTTATAAGTAGTTCAGTATCTAACGTGGGTGCTTGCTCACATATTTTGGACAGAGACGATTTGTTCGAGCAAATGTTACAAGAGCCTGATGAAGTTGCTACGAAGAGAAAACGTACCCGGGATATGCTGCGTGTTCTTCAGCAAGCTTTTCGGGTAAGTGTTGCCATTTTACATCCTAAATGTATTTCATCATTTGTGATATTATCAGAAAATGTAATTTTAAGATTTAAATTAATCTTGTAGTCTAGTCTGGTGCCATTGCAATCTATTTTTGTTGCTTTAAACAGACAGTTTCATTTCAGGCTTCTGATGTACCCATAATTGAATGTGTAGATAATAGTAATATTAGATTGAACCAAGAAGTTTGTTTATAAAGGTGGCAATTTCAGCTCACTTGCTTTGAAATGGGTTGATTTGAGTTCCCATTTAATTATTAACGGGTCTGATGAAATGGGTAAAAAAAACCATTTTTATTTTTGTAGTTTAATGATTTATATATCTGGAAAAAAAATGTTGCCGGGACGAACTGGTCGGCTCCATCTTCTACCTGTACTAAGAAATTACCCGTTTCGCCTTGAACCTATTTTACACTGCGGTTGACCCACTTTCACATCTACTTGTTATATGAAGTTGTCTTCGTTCAGCAAAAAATAAGCGCTCTTATTTTGTTTTGTTCTCATTTTTGTTATTGTTATAGACATTGGATGAGCTACCACTTGAAGCAGAAACAGTTGAAAGGGGTTACAGCTTGACAAGTAATGACACAACGGGTCTCCCAAAGACGCAACATGGGCTTCCTACATCATCATTTTATTCTTCAAGTAGCGGCTCAGCTGATTCCTACACACCTTCTCCAAAGAACCAAAGGTCTCGTAAATCTTCTCATTCAGGAGAGTTGCAGTCACCTTTCCATGGCAATGCTGAATCCAATGGAAATGGTCGCAATTCACTTCTTGGTCTCTACCCTACAGTTGATTAAACTCTAGAGGATGAAAGAAGAGCTTTACGCAAGTGAAATTCTGTATGACATACTCATGATGCAACCTGAAACCACAACCTTTTATTGGGTTTCCTTGGAGGAGCATTTGCGTCTTTTTAATTGGAGATGTCTATTAAATCTCAAAAATTACATGCTCGTTTCATATCACAAAATATAGATAAGTCCATTGTTTGCTGACAGGAACAGGGTCTCCTTTTTGGAACCCTACTAAGTTCCATAATTTTGACCATCACCCTTCCAAAGAAATCGTGGCATAAAAAACAGTTTCTTCTTTTCTGTGATACCCAGTGTTTAGGGTTTTACTTTGTAATTGACAATGTAATGTAGAGTTGGTTTAAACCTGACTTGTGATATGGAAGATTATTGTATGGATTTTGTGTGATCTATACTTAGCTGGGTTATCGACTTCTAGTGACCTCGCTGTGGGTTAGGTCACGTCTGGGGCGTGTATAATGTTTGTGTTTACTTATTACATGCTACGATGCTGGAATTTAGCCTGAACTGGCCGCATAGAGTGAAAAGAATGTTAAAGAAAATCGAGAAGACAAAGTAAATGGCTATATCACAAAATGCTAAGTTGATTTGTATTGAACCTATACTAGTTTCTTTCTGTATGTGTTATTAAACTGGTTTGTGAGTTCAGTTATAACCGAAACAACACCTTTTACAAGTGGATATAAAAAAGTGTTTTCTTGAGGTCAGGGTATAATATACAAAATCCTGTCAACAATTTTGACGGAGATTGATTTGTGACCACAAATATAACCAAAACTCGGTTCGCGCTTCTGTTCTTTTGGTCTATAGTCATAACCATAACATTCTCACATACTGTGAATTGATGTTTACCGAAGAGCTAAAATGAGTCAGGATCCTAACATTTTAGTTCTACGTATAATGTGGTTTCTGGTTTTTACGTTTCCAAATTATTGTTACTTATTTATCTTTTGTTGTGTACACTGTACAGAAACAAGATATGGTCCCTCAAACACTCCCAAAATAAACTTGAGTTAACCAATTTGCTTTGCTTTCTTTTTTCTTATTAAAAAAAGGATATGATTGCCTTATCAATGACAAAAAGAAGTTGAAAAGGTACCATCTCATTTCTCTCTATAAAAAGAGAAAAACAAGAAAAGACGAGTGAGAGTATCTGTGAACATCCTCATCTTCTATATATAGACAATTTAATCACAAACATAACTGTATGGAAGACTGGCTGTTTAAACATGGTCTGTTCATATGGTACTGCCTCTCGAGAACCATTTTGCATACATGTTTGCAATTATAGTATGCAACAAACTTGTCACAAGCAATCACTCAGGCTAAATCCACAAAATCACGAAAAAAAAATGCAATGTCAACACATACAATGCCTTTCCCAAAAACACATGAGGAAGACTACCTAACCAACTTCACACAGGCTCTTCTAAAAAGGGCGTTTGGCATTTGCTTATTTGAGTGCTTATCTTCGTATCACTGTTTTTAAAGCAAACAAGCACTTTCAATAGTACCTACTAATAGTAGATAAGCAATTCCAAACACTCTGCAAGCCTATCCAAGGAGAAGGGGACCAAAAAAACCGAAAGGAGAGAAAAACGATAACTCACATGTATTTCATGTTCAACGAGTTGAACTGCCAACGACACAAATACCAATTTAAAAATTACATGTCCAAAACCTATAAAATAAGTCGCTAAAAATGCAAACCTCATGTACCTCAAAACGTCAACCAATATCTACAATCTTTGTAAGGACTACTGAGTTTATCAAATCTGTTCTCTTATTGTATGCCTTTTTCTTCAATATCTGGATTGGCTGCAACAGGAAAGAGAAAAAAAGTCCTCACCTTTCAACGCCCACAGCTGAACTGTCTCCTCCATTGGAGACAATTATGGCATTCACATTTACAGCATTATTGTCATTTGGTTCCCCGTCACTCTGCAAAGAAACCTAAGTGGTATCAAGATCAATGGAGCCAACGATATATCATCTATCTAAAAAAGATTATTACCTGCTCAATAGTCTTTCCAGTAGGGTCTAGAGCCCCTGATGCAGAAACTTTGTTAAGGTCTCGTAGAACTCCCTGTCGAAGTCGATATTAACAAGAAATGATAACCATATACTACATAATAAATATAAAAAAAAAAACCAAAAAATGGACAGCTTAATGAATAGCTTGGCCAACTAGTCCATAGCATTTTGTTATGAGCCAATTCTTAAAGATTCAGATTCCAGTAAATCCTTGAGTAACGTTACAGCAAAGTTAAATATATAGGACGTAAGAAACCTATAAATGATCTCATTATACATTCTGTGTTTGTTTTAAATACTAATATAGGGCAAGGAGAGAGAGATCTTAAACATGACTTATCCAAGAAACAAGAGAACTGGAGATACAAAACTAGCTGATGTACTGTTTGTATGAAGACGAAAAGTCCATAACTTAGCTGCTATGCATGTAAATAATACTATAATATAAGAGGGCCTTTTAAATTGTGAAACTTACCCCTGATTATTGCGTCTTAAAGTTGCAAAAACAAAAACAATTAGTGTTGAGATGAACAACTATGTTTCCAATTATCTGATCCTATAGGGTTAATTCAAATGCATACCAGCTGCACTAAACCAACTATTTAACAGTATATCTAAAAATTATAACTACAACACCAGAAGTACTTTAAACGCATATTCAAATACTTTCATACGCCAATGTTCAAACTAGTTTCAATATGCTGGATCCCCGAACCCCCACGGGTACAAGGAGACTACGGGAGTAACAGATAAGGTTTAACACAAAGTCGAGAGTAAAACATGAAAGTCCATAACACCACCTTTCCAAAAAAAAAAACAACTAATGCATGAACATATAACAAAAACAGAAACATAAAGAGTGATCTAGATGCAGACCTTATTGGCCCATTTGAGTCCACAAGCGTTGCACAAAGTTCTTGGGCCAGATGGCCCACGGCGCATCATAGGAGTGGACTTCGAGCTGATCCCACAGTGTCTACATCTGAAAAATGTAACAGAAGGAAGTAAGGTACTAAAATAAACATGCCATTTGAGTAGCAGAGTGACCAAAAACGTGGCAATTGACAATAATATAATTCAAAGCAGCATTGCAGAATCAAAAGATAAGAGTAGGCAAATAACTTCGAAAACAATCACGAAAAGGCTACTCACAATGTTTCTTCATCCTGACCATTACCACCATTCCAATCTGAAGCACCTGCACCCGCTTCATCATTGATTGCCTTAGATGATGTAAATTGACCTTTTTTGCGCTGCATTCTGGAATTATAAATATGTTAAAAGAAAGTTGGAACCACTGAGGTTGTACTTATTTACTTATTCACAATTTGGCCCTTCCAAAATTTTGATTCATAGATAACATAAAAGCAATTTGCGTTTTCAAGTCTGCCATCTGATTTTAGAGCAATACCAGGCTAACTATTCTAAATAGGTTGACTTCTAGGCAGCTATTAAGTATTAACCTATACCTAGGACCTTTCGTTTTATCTTCTGTAAGAAACAGCATCTTTAATCAAAAGTAAAGACCTTTGCACTAGTATATTTCAGTATATAGAATTAATTTCAAAATTTCTAATTCCAACAAAGCTTGGTAACTTTTAAGACAAGAACACAACTATCCCTACTTGTCTTGGCAGATCAAACATTAGGAATTCAATCGTTGCTACAATTTTGTTCAACCCATTTTTGTACTTTATTATGGGAACTCTACTTATAATGAATATAAATTTGCATTTGCTTTTACCTTATCTTAAATGTAACTTATAAATTCTTTTTTCCTTGAATTTTGTGCAATTCTATAGTTCCTATTCATAGACACGGTTCAACTAACAAGTATCACTTGATTTATCCATTCATTCGTTAGTTGCCACTCCAAAGTAACTAAAAAGATTAATGCTACACGAACTAATAGATGCGAATAATATATTGAGAAGTGCTTAAGCTTATACTCTGCAGCAAATATACATAGGATATATTCACTTATCGTATGCGGTATCTAAGCACTAACGAGTGTATATTTGGATATAACATCTGTCATGTATAAAGAAAATGAAGGTTTTATAAGCCAAATATCATGATGACAGAGACATATGGGTGAATTTAGGTGATTCATAAACATTTTAAAATTGAAGTTTGTAATAAACCTGTTGTGGACAGATTAATGTTTCATATAATATAACTGCATCAAACTGAACATTTAAATCAATACAATTGCAACTTGCAGGTACAAATACCATGAATGAACAACTATGCCACATAAATGCTTTCTGTGACCAATTATCACTATTTTTTGCTGCTAAAATTGCGAAAAACAGCCAATCTTACAACTATGAGATATCAGTTATTTAACTCAAGTAACAAATATCTATGGCACAAGCATTCAATTATTGGATTTCAAAAGCTATGGTTTATGAGCATTTCCAACATTTATCAAAGAGCATCTAATCACATACAGGACATTCTAACCATGCACATTAAGCATGAGAATGTTGATTCTCTGACACATATCAAGAGCAGAGAAAGTAAAGAAAATCAAGAACGTCAATTAGCCTGTCATTAATTTCAGTAAACCCTACCTAAGGGCAACTTCCTTCCGTACTGTATAACGGATTTTCTTATCAAAGCATCTTTCTTTTCTCTTCTCCCTGAACCGTATCAGAGAAGCAGCCCTTTGTGGTTGGCTTGATCTTGCAGGAAATTCATTCAAAGCCTACAAAGACGACCCAAAAGAAATTAAATCAACAAAAATGTCAATAATCAGAACTTGCAAGAGCACTTATTGAGTATTAATACCCTTTGATGCTGAGGAGGGATTCCCAAAGTAGGGGCACCAGTTGGTACTTCATACCCACCCAAGAGCAATAACACAGCTTGCACCTATAAAATCACCATCAACAATAAAATAACTCCATAGATTAGCAGCAGATCACTAAATAGATCAATTATTAATATTCATAATGACATGTTTCGTTAAAGCATTTCCTAAAGGGTTAATTCACTTATAAAGTTCTCTACTTTCACTTTTTATCTCATGTTGCATACTATTCTAGCTAACAAGCTATGGATCACTAGATTAAGTGACTAGTTAAACAAGTCATTTGCTGCACGTTTGATGACGGAATCTCCGTCACTATTCCTCACTATCATGATTTAGCGAGACACCCCAAGTTTACTGACGAATTGCATATAACGTACTAAAGTACCCATATTATGATTAAAAAAGCGAAAGCTGAGAACTTTACCGGTTAATTAACCCTTCCCTAAACAAATCCTTATTTCAATTCAATCCAAAACGCAACTAATCTTTGTCACAATCCAAACATGAACCGGTAATATCTTTCTAAGTTGGTGAATCAATAAGTGATTAATGCATAAAAAAATAACTTATTCATTAAGTCGTGACTCCTGATTCAGTTAACACAAAAATGCACACTAGTCCTGATTCGATTAATGGGGTGTCTGGATTAGCTTTTTTTGATGGGCTTATCAGCTTATTGAGATATAGAAAGCTCATAATCGCACCTTTTATGCAAACGAGCTTATCACTTTAAGCTTATGGATTGCCATAAGCTAAAACTAAAAACCTCATAAGCCAAAAAGGTGCGATTATCGGGTTTCCCATGTTCCAAAAAGCCCATCATAACAAGCTAATTCAAACACCCTCCTATATAATAACATTAAAACAAATTCCCAACCTTTTCGGGGGACACAGCGTCAAAAACATAAACCTCGCCTTGAAAAGACAAGGTCAACTGATCGGCACCACCATTCGCCCCAGCGCCACTATTAACGGGCGGAATCTCATTCTCGGGAACATACAACGCGTGCTGATTAACACCCATTTCCTCCATCCCAGCACCACCACCATGCTGCTGCTGTTGACCAACACCCATCTGCTGATTATTATTATTATTCAAATGCTGATGATGATGATGATGGTTGTTATTATTATATCTAATCTGTGGGTTACCAATAGATTCTTCTTCACCAGCTGCCACGTCATCATCGTCATCATCGTCGTCGTCATCTTGAACAACAACATCGTCAACCATGTTGGTGTTGTTCAATTGTTGTTGTTGGGGATGGTGGTGGGGATGGTGGTGAAGATTGATTGGTTGTAAATTAACGTTTTGGTAGATTTGATGGTGGTGATTCATATCTGGTTCTGACATTTTCTTCTATAAAAATGGTTATTTAAATTAAAAGATTATTACATTGATCGGATTGATTTGTGAAAGGGGGGAAATGTTAGGGTTTGTGTTAGGAGCCCTAATTTTTTTTATGAGGATTACGAGAGTACGGATGAGGATTTTACAACGTTTGCTTTTGTACTTCCTGCAGCTCGACTTGTAACATGTTTTTGACCAAGTGTGATGATAACACTAAGCTTGTTTGCTTGATAAAAACCATGATTCTTTCGCTCACACCTTGCCACGATACATACTAATTCAAACAACTCTTGGAGTTAGGACTTAATAAAAGTATAAAATGTATGTTTGGTGGTAAGTTGTTAAAGTAATTTCACGTAAGTATGCTTTAGCTTCGGTCCTCTCGAGTCTTAGGCTTCTCATGTGCACCTTAGCTGAAAATATGACAAAGCATCGTTAGCTCGTCCTCAGGTTTTGAATCTGAGACCAAGCTCCAGTGTGAGAGTAAGTACTTACTTGGTATGCGTGTTTGAGAGATAAAGTAGAGAGGGTAGTAAGGAGCGGAGGGTGTGTGTGTGTGTGAATGACATGTTCATATAGGTTAACAGCTCCATTTATACTACATATATGGGCTTGACTCCACAACACGAGGATTGTGGAGACGAGCCTTTGCTTTCGGGTCTCGGGTTGTCGCAATGTACCATGTAATCGTTTTGAACCATGTACTAGTTCATTTGTACCTCATCGTACAACAATTGTCAGTCTACTTCCGGCGTAGACCATCTTCCATCTTTCATTGCTTCTGGATCTAGGATGACCTTCGTGACAGTTCCAACATGTGATGATCATGCCTTAATTGTAACAATCCGTTATTTCAGGTCATTTTACGACTTCAATCTTTCAATTATTTATTTTTAGGGTTTTACGCGTTTACTTTTAATTTAAATCGTTTAGTTAAATCGCGTAAACTAAAAATCAACAATCAACGTAAACGGACATCAAACAAATAAAAGTTTACGTCAAACAAGTGTTATATAATTATTACGAAGATAATTTATAACTTTTCGTATTTTATTTTTATACGTTACGTAAAACGTTTACGTTTCACGTTTTGAGCTTTCATGCATGCATGTAAACTATACCACATTTACCAATACCCACAATACTTATACCTTATATACATTCAAATTAAAGTTTCTCTCCTCAAATAATAAGCAAACCAGCCACCCTTGTAATACACAAAAAGTCCACAACTTTGATAATTATATCTTACACAATATCTAGATATTACCTACTTCTTACACATTTCGTGAAACTTTGAACCAACACTACCCTCTTGAGTAAAACACTAACCAAAAGGACCAGCCTTTGACAAAAACCCATGCCCCCCATTCTAGCATCCTTACTTTCATTATTTTCTTGTACTCCTTGTCCCTTGATCTTTTGCTAAGACTTGCATCTATCCTTATGACTAGCAATCTCTTTATTTCTTCTCATTCTTCACTTTCATTATCACACATTTTCTCTCATTCTCTCCCTACTTCAAACGACAGCAGCAAACAACAACATTCAACAATTATTTTCAGCTTGGTTAAGTGTTTATACAAAATCAAGGTGTTGGTTTTGGAAGCAAAGGTTTACAAACACTAGTTAGGGTTTTATAGTGATATTTTTGGGTTTATTATTCACTAATCACTCCCATCACTTTGTAAGTATGTCAATCTCATTTTCATACTTGTATTTACATATATAATGCATTCCATGTTCATATTAGGACTTATATATATTTGTGGTGTTGAAAAAGTTAATGAAAACCCCATTTTGAAAACTCAGATTTTACCACCAACTTTCAGACTTGATTTCATATTTTTAAAATCAATTAAATGTGTTTCTAGTCTTAGCCACTTTTGGTACACTTACATACACGTCTTGGGATGTTCTTTATTTTTTTCGGAATTTTTAAAGGTCGTTTACTATAGTTAATAAGTCCTGCGAGAGAAGTTAGTTAATACCGACAAGATTCTGAGTATCATATTTCATTTGTAGAAATCACTATGTTAGGTGCGTTTTGGGTATTTGAGCCAGTTGAAGCATTTGTAGAGGACTCTTTAAATTAGAATCTGAGAGTTGAGTGAACATGTGACGATAAGGAACGAAGGAGATACGGCCCATTTGCCAAGGGGTAAAGTTTCTGTCTTTTGACAGCAGTGACTGTAGTGCACCATTTTGGTTGTAGTATTTAACTGGTAATGAAGTGAGTCGAACGACTTAAATATTTGAAAACTAGATTCAGTGTAGATAATTTTAGAGTCTAGAAACGCGTGATTTTATGAGAAAACGAGAGAGATATAGCTGATTTACGACCCAAGTTTTCTGAAAAATGTCTTGAGCAGATCCTAAAATGTTTTTGCATAAATCGACACCTAAAGCTTATGAAATGGAATCGGGGCCTTGAAATAATGAAAGTAGACATGTTTAGCTTCGTCTAGGAAGTTTCTCCAAGAAAATCATCTTTAAAACGAGTTAGATACACTCAATTTAAGTTATAATTATAACTAAATAAAACTAGTTTTTTGTTTACTTTTAGTTAAAGTGTTAAAAATCGTTTTTCTTAACTTTTAACATATGTACTTTTATAAAAACCTCACTATGAGTACATATGAGTGGCATCGCATTGTATAACTCATAATCATATGTACGCATTGCATTTTTCCTAAAGCAACTTATTTTATTAGGTTGCGGTTAGGGTTTCGTGCATCGTTTTTCGTACTCATTGTTCTCTCCCCGATAACACAAATTGCTTGAGGTGAGTCTCATGGCCCCTATTTTACTTGTTTTGAACTATTTTGGGGGAGAATACATGCGCATTTACAAACTCGTTTACCTACTTGATTTTATAACTTGTTTACATACTCGTTTACATACACGTTTTCAAACTTGTTTACATACTCATTTACATATCTCGAGGCGGGATACATTGCTCACTTTACAAAAGGACACAAGTACAACATTTTTCATTCTTTACAATAATTACGTAGCGTGCCTATGTAACGATAACCCACACTGCCCATTATCATGAACTGTTAATTACATTGTGTAAGCGCGAGTGTTATAAATAGATCTATTTGGCATTGACATTCCCGTCCTGGATTGGTGTCTACAAGGCCAACGAACGTATACCATGTCGGATTTGGGATGTTACGGGTTGACATCTACACGGGGCATACATTGGCATTAATTTGCATCCATTCATGTCGAGCGTCAGTGTCATGAGCTTAGGGAATCGTAATTACATTTTGGGATATTCTATGTGTTACAATGTCATACACTTTGAAATCTTGTGATTCACACTACTTTTACTGAACGTCACTAGTTGTTAAACACTCTTTTATGATACTGTGGTTAAAGCAGTAAACAATACACTCTTTTGGTCCTACATTTACATGTACATAAATCTATGAACTTACCAACTTTATGTTGACACTTTTAAGCATGTATTTCTCAAGTGAATTAGATGCTTGGCTTATCTGGTGTGCATTGCAGTCCAAACTTTACAAGATTGCATTCATGGATTTCTTCTTACATTCAAACTATCAAATCTCGTTATATTACTTTCAAGCTTTTCATTGTGATGCAAACTTTGGGACAAATATTATAACAAGTTCAATTTTAATTAAATCAACGAGATTACTTTTCAAACGACTCATTTAGAGGTCGTTCTTTTGTATCTTGTGCTATTATATTATGAAGTAACGCTCCCGGACACATTTCCGCTGCGACCCATTTTAGGGGTGTTACATTAATCTTCTGCCAAAGAAAGCGACTAAGTGTGATTGTCTCTTTTGGAATATCCAGAGGAGACTATACCTCATTATAAGCTAATGTTTCATAACAGGGTATTAGGCGAATGCGCGTTGCTGCGGAGCCTAATATCTGATAGTAATATAAGACGAAAGACAAAACTAAGGAATGAAGTTTTGATGTATTTTAACACATGAAGATGTCATATAGCACATTCACTAACATTTATGTATACATAGCATACACTAAAAACTTGTCTTGCAAAATACATAATGTCCACAATAGAAACAATAAGTTTAAATCTAACATACCGCTTAAAAAAGGGATAACGACACAACATATCGTGCTCTATATGATCTTTGTTGCATGACTTAGATCAGCATTTTCAAACCCATGTTTTTCTGCTAGATGTTATGCAAAAGTGACCTTTGCAACTCGATCCCCTTGAAGTCACCATCTATCATAACGCGCACAACATCAGACATTGAGATGTCTAAACCTGCGAGACATTGAGTGCGGTTCAACGGTGGTAAATTGAGATGTCTAAACCTGTCGGACATTGGTATAAGCGACGTGTAACGGTTTTCTCCGCCTGAAGGGAGCTTGTTGACATAGTGAAATCTCGAGTTGGATACTCGGGGAGTGGAGTAGGGCGAAGAAGAGCTTCGTAGCCGAACCACTATAATTCTTGGTGTTGTGGTTTGATTGTTCTATCTCTTACCTTGTCTTTATATTTCGTAGCTATTGTTTATATTGTGTTTGTGTCGTTTATAATTAGATATATTGTTCATATATATTGTTGGTTGACCTCACATCAACAAGAATCTAGGATTTTTATAAGTCAACTTTTAAAACGTAAATTAACGGTGAAACTATTTGACCCCCCATTCTAGTTTACACACAATCTATGAAAAACACTTAAAATCAGCACCCAGAACCATCCGCCAAGCTTTAAAGAGTACTACAAAGCGTTTACAACCACAGATAATACACACATAGTAAAGTGAGCACACAAATTTTGCGACTGGTTAATATTTATGCACCAATACTAGATATCGTGTAGGTTATATAAACATCTGGGCTGCCATTTTTTTTCTTAAAATTAGACTAAAGCTTGATAATGAAAACTGTAAAGTATTAACGTAAAAAATTACACACGGCAGTTTCAAGTTATAAAACTATCAGGGCACTAGCTAAAGTATCATAATGGCTACAAAACATAGAATCATTTTATGCCGTCAGATTTTTTGAAATCCTTGTGTTTTCAAATTCACTTTTATGGGAAAGACAAACGCACAGCCACAAATTCGTAAACACCATACAAACTAAAAGAAAAGTTTCAAAAGACAATCATCATGAACCAAGACATATTTCACAACATACCATACAAAATCAGCTATTACGATCACATATCAAAATTATTACAAAAATTAGATGATGAAAACTATTAGCATTAAAAATTGAATACCTACATGTCCTGCAACCACTATGCACGCTAATTTTTTTTTTGTTGGAGCATGAAATACATATATATATTACTAGATAAGATATCTTACCCCCGCGACACTTGTATAGTCATGGAGGAACAAAAAACATGTGAAACTTGTGTGTAAGTTTTACATTATCCTTGTACTAATATAAATACCCATTTCATTAACATAATAGTGTGTGGATTGAATAATAAAGTTTCTCTCTCATCCACTCTCTCTTCCTCTCTCACTCTCTCTTAAGTCTCCCACCACCACTACCACCACCATGGTGGTGGTCAGCTGGTTTTTCGGTCGGTCACCCGACACCATAATTTCATCAATTTAATACGATAATGGTCATAACAGTGGTATCAAAGCGACATGATATCTTCACAATCAAATCAATATGTTGTGATAGTGATGCGAAAGTATGATCGTGAAATCCAAATGTAGTCATCAACATAATGAAATCCAAGGACACTTGTATGTGTAATAGTTCCTTTGTTCCAGTTATGATCTTGTGATCTTGATCTTGATCTTTTCAATGTTTATCTTTGCCTTTGAGATCTTTCATCTGACTTTGCCATGAGTGCATCTTGAATATTACTTCTATGAATCGCTCAGATGCATTTGACCAACATACTCATACTTGACTCTAGATTTCTTGACTTCATCTTGAATGCTAACAATCTCCATTTGGGGTAAACATTCACTTCATCTTTAAACACTAACAATCTCCCCCAACATAGATAGTTTGACTTGATGATACTTGTGATAACATTGAGGAATGTCTTGAAGTCAGAGTTGCAGGCATGCATCCTTGATCTTTGAGTATGAGTATGTGTTAATGAATATGACAGTGCTGGAATGAGGTAGTTACTTCGTCGTCGGTACCTGCACATCTAAGGGTTAACAAGAATAGCTGATATGGACGAATGTCTTGTTAATTCATCGAAGTTCGGTAACTTTAACCTCTGATTCTGCGAGGGCCGTTTCATAATATAAATATTGTACCTGCATCATCAGGATTCGATTTGTGAAATGAATCTCTTTAACAAGTTTTACAGCTTGAAGTAAAGATGTTTCTAGAACAGATGGATCAAATGATGCTAACAACGTTTTATAGAACATATGCATCAAATGAAGCTAACAACGCTTTATAAGACGAATACATCAAAAGAAGCTAAACAAGGTTTTTATATAACGGATGCAATAAAAGAAGCAAAAACGCTTTATAAACCGGATGCAATCAAAAGTAACTAACAACTTTTTTCCAAAAAATCCCTACTACTAAGCCGTCCTGAAATCCTGGATTCCCTTTCAATTAAGGATAACAACGAAGGTTCAGCATCATTGATTAAACTTATGAAGTAAACAACATCAATTTTAGCGTTTCCCGTCAATACTCATAAACCTGGATCACATTAGATTTCCAGTTAACACAAGTTTGATCTTTTTTTAGATTGGCACAAGTCTACTACCTCAGTGATTCTGATGTGGACACTGGAAGATTTGTATTCGTCACAGGAAGTACAAAGAGTACACCTGAATGTTCAGGCAAGCACAATGATAAATGACGTAGATTCATGTTTACAACCTAGTGATTCTATAATGTGAACAACAAGCAAAATTTAAATCGTCGTCCCTAATGAGATTGTATATTGATTCTTTGGCTCCTAGCACCTTAATAAGACGTTTTTGGTTTTAAGTGAACAGAGGCTGGAGCAATTGCCACCTTTTTAATATCAACATTCTCGGAGTGAGAAGTTAATAGATAAGGTGTTAGTCTTTGTGAGAATTGAAACAAGAATATGTTGAAAGAAACTTGAGTAGCTGGGAAGGGTTGTGCATTGCATCATTTCATTGGGTCTATGATGTCTTTCTTCAATACCATACATCATCTTGGTGATATCCGATAGCATATGGATTGACCAGGTTTTCTGCCTAAGCCTCAACTATATGTTAGTTTTATGGACATAAATTAGTAAATGTGTGTTAGGATCGAACTCGAGACCTCGAGATTGCACACATTACGTATGAAGGAATTAATGGACAATAATTAATAATATATAAAAACGTTATTAAATATTTAATTATTTAAAACACAAAAAAATGTTCAAAGGACGTTAGTAGTTAACGAGGATTGACTAACGATCGTTAAATATTAACAAGTAAAAGAACAGAATGAAAAAATAAATCGGAAAGGTTCCGGAAGCCCTTTTGGGTTAAATAGCCGATTGGTTGGGCTTTGGGAAACCCAATCCCATACCAACTTGTCCTCCAAGTTATCAAGGCTATATAAACACGGCTTAGGGTTATTTGTGGAGATACTTTTGTGCACTTGCTATAACCCTAAACTTGTTTTTTTTTCTTTTTCTGGTGCTCGGTCGAATACCCCACTTCAAGGGTTTCGGATTTTGTTTTTCCAAAACAAAATTGTTTTGTTTTTATTTTACTAGAAACATAGAGACCATGTAAATTCGAGGTTATATAGTACGTGTGTACAAGAACGAGGTATTAACTCACTATAGTTAATATCTTGGATCGAATAACAAAAAGGTAAGGGGTTATTCATTGATCCAATCATAAACCCTAATTAGGGATTTGATCAAGAACAAAAGTAATCAAGAACGATTTTTGTGCTCGCGAGAATCCAAAGGTATGTAACCCGACCCGGTTAATTATATGCATGTTATTATATGATTTGTTATCGCTTCCGCTATTACGTGCTTTGATGATTTGTTTAGATTATAATTGTTATGTATGCTAAAAAACAACACTATAAAATGACAAGTTAGGTTAAAAAATCACCATTGTTACTATTCACTTATAGCTTAAAACAAAAAAGATCAAAAACTCTAAAAATGCTCTTACAAGTTGCGAACAAGCGTAAAACCTCTGTCTTGGGTTGTTGTTCGACCAAGATATCTTAATAATAGCTTGTCT
>BQNB010026499.1:0-14409 GCA_026074375.1 Tanacetum coccineum | reverse complement strand
CTTTGCCTATAAATAGAGTATAAAATCCACCATTTCTCACACACACTTCTACAACAACTCTCCCAGCAATCACACCATCAAATCACGAATCTACAAGTGTAGTGATAGTACCTTAAGGGTTCGAAATAATAGGTATCAATACTTTAGGTATTGATAATAGTTTTCGATTGGGAAAACTTGTACTCGACATATCTACTCTTGTAAACGTTGGTATACTTTTATTATCTTTTGATATGAAAGTTTTTGAATTTATGAGTTTAATATGCGTGTTACTTGTTTCATTATGGAGTAATTTTGCTATCTTTGTTTAGGCATTCTTGAGAGGCGATATAAATATATGTTATGGACACATGTTTTTGATATTATGGATTGTATACTCGATATTGTTATGCTAAGTGATGTTACTATCACGAAGCCTTCGATCGAAGAACCTCCAGAACTCGAGCTTAAGGATTTTATCGTCTCATCTTGAATATGCGTTTTTAGAAGGAAATAGGGATGATCATATAGACCCGAATCCTGGTACCGAACCGGAACCGTATCGGTTCCGTATCGAAACGGTATCGGTTCCGTACCGAAACGGTATCGGTTCCGTACCAAAACGGTACCGAATCCCGGTATACGGTACGGGACCGGTACCATGATTCGAATAAAAAAAATCGGGACCACTAATTTGGTACGGGACCGGTACCAAATCGGGAAATTACCGAAAAAAACAGGAAAAACCACCGATTTCCCGGTACTGGTACCGGTACCGGTACCCGAATCCCGTTCGATACGGTACCGATACCACTAATTTATACTCAAGAAAAAATCGGTACCACTAATTCAGTACGGGACCGGTACAGTGCTCATCTCTAGAAGGAACCGATAAATTACCCATCATAATTTCTAAAGATTTAAAAGCCGCCCTTTTAAAGGTTCTTAAGCCACACAAATGGGCCATCGCATGGAAGATTTCCGACATTAAGGGTATCGACCCTAGTTTTTGTACTCACAAGATCTTAATGGAAGACGACTTCAAACCGGCGGTTCAACATCAAAGAAGGGTGAATCCGAAAATTCATGAGGTTATCAAAAAGGAAGTTATCAAACTCCTTGATGCCGGATTGATTTACCCTATCTCCGATAGTCCGTGGGTGAGCCCCGTTCATTGTGTGCCTAAAAAGGGTGGCATGACCGTAGTTGAAAACGAAGAAAATGAGTTAATACCCACTAGGTTAGTTACGGGATGGCGAGTTTGTATTGATTATCGAAAGCTTAATGATGCCACTCGTAAAGACCATTTCCCGTTGCCTTTTATGGATCAAATGCTAGAACGTTTAGCGGGAAATGAATACTATTGCTTTTTAGATGGATTTTCCGGATATTTTCAAATACCTATTGACCCGAAAGACCAAGAGAAGACCACCTTCACTTGCCCTTATGGGACGTTTGCCTACCGACGTATGCCTTTTGGTTTATGTAATGCTCCGGGAACGTTCCAAAGGTGCATGATGGCCATTTTCCACGATATGATCGAGGAAACAATGGAGGTCTTTATGGACGATTTCTCGGTCTTCGAAGATTCTTTCTCGTCTTGCCTCTCCAATTTAGATAAAGTGCTAAAACGATGCAAAGATGCCAACTTATTTCTAAATTGGGAGAATTGTCATTTCATGGTTAAAGAAGGCATTGTCCTTGGCCATAAGATTTCAAAGTCCGAGATTGAGTTCGACCGAGCTAAAGTTGATGTTATAGCTAAACTCCCTCATCCGACTTCCGTTAAAGGTGTTCAAAGTTTTTTAGGTCACGTCGGGTTCTATCGTTGATTTATTTAAGATTTTTCTAAAATCGCCTGGCCGATGACCCATCTTTTAGAAATAGAAACCCCGTTTGATTTATCAAAATAATGTATTAAAGCGTTTAATATACTTAAAAAGAAGTTAACTGAAGCTCCGATTTTAGTTGCCCCCGATTGGGACCTACCATTTGAAATTATGTGCGACGCTAGTGATTATGTGGTAGGTGCAGTCTTGGGGCAACGTAAGACCAATCATTTTCAGCCTATACACTATGCAAGTAAGACCATGACGGATGCTCAAGCACATTACACTACAACGGAAAATGGGTTATTAGCCGTGGTGTATGCTTTTAAGAAATTCCGACCTTACTTAGTCTTATCAAAGACCATAGTGTATACGGACCACTCGGCTCTTAAGTATCTTCTTGCTAAGCAAGATACAAAGCCAAGATTGCTCTGGTGGATTCTCCTACTCCAAGAATTTGATGTCATTATTCGTGATAAAAAAGGAGCGGAGAATCACGCGGCCGACCATTTGTCTAGATTAGAGAACCCTCATGAAGGTGATCTCGAGAAAAAGGAAATCAATGAAACTTTTCCTCTCGAGACCCTTGGAATAATATCTCCTCATAATGATTCAAGTAACCCTATTTTTATGCCGACATTGCAAATTAACCATGCGGGAATTATTGTAGTAAAAGGATGTCGTCCCATAAAAGAAAAAATTCATTAAGAAGGACGTTAATCGCTATTTTTGGAAGAACCACTACTTGGGTTTAAGATTTGTGCAGATCAAGTAATTAGACGGTGTGTTCACGGATAAGAAGCCGTTGATATCCTCACGTCTTGCCATAAGTGGATACCCACCGGGGACCTCATGGTGGCGAACTACAACCGCTTAAAGAAATCTTCAATTTTCGTTTCAATTAGCCCCGACAATTTGAAACGCGATGGCCCATGACATGTGAAGTCATATGACTCATGTCAAACGTCAAGGCCAAATATCACAAAAGAAGAAAAGGCCCAAAATTCATTCAAGTATGCGAGATCTTTGACGTGTGGGGCATCGACTTTATGGGCCCGTTCCCGTCTTCTCGAGGGAACAAATACATTCTCGTAGCCGTCGACTATTTGTCTAAATGGGTTGAAGCAAAAGCGCTCCCCACTAATGATGCTCGAGTTGTTGTTAAAATTTTGAAATCTCTTTTTGCCCGATTTGGAACTCCTCGTGCTATAATTAGTGATCGCGGTACTTATTTTTGTAATGATCAATTTGTTAAAGTTATGCTTAAGTATGGAGTTACTCATCGTCTTTCTACCGCGTATCATCCACAAACGAGTGGACAAGTGGAGGTTTCAAATCGTGGTTTGAAACGTATTGTTAATAAAGACCATAGTGAAAAAACCGTGCTTCATGGTCCGATAAGTTAGATGATGCTTTATCTGATAAGTTAGATGATGCATTATGGGCCTTCCGTACCGCATTCAAGACACCCATTGGGTGTACTCCTTATAAGCTCGTGTACGGAAAGGCTTGCCATCTTCCTATCGAGCTTGAACACAAGGCCTATTGGGCCTTGAAACATTGTAATTTTGACCTTAAGACCGCGGGTGATCACCGGAAAGTTCAAATGAATGAATTAAATGAACTCCGAGATCATGCTTACGAGAACTCTTTAATCTATAAAGAGAAAACAAAGAAGATTCATGATTCTAAGATTAAAAACCGCGTTTTCAACATTGGTGATCGGGTTCTTCTTTTCAATTCTCGACCAGACCGTTCACCGTTGCTCAAGTTTTCCCTTATGGAACCATTGAGTTATCTCAAACAAATGGACCAAATTTCAATGTGAACGGTCATAGACTTAAGCACTACTTTGCAGGGGACATACCACCGATGGTAGTCCCGGATCTCCAAACTTTCCCCATGAACCACTAAATTAGGGGTCGAGTCAGGCTCGTGACTCGGTTATAAAAAACAAGCGCTTCACGGGTGGAAACCCATGCTTATCCTTAGTAGTTGTATATTAATATAATATTATGAATAAGTGTGATGTGAGGAGGCTCGCCTCTTTCTTTCTCATGTTTTGTGTTTTGTGTTTTGTGTCTAGGATTGCCAGGATTATGAAGACTCTCATGCTCGTGGTTTTGTCCATCATCCACTCGATCTTCAATCCTTCACATGCTTATATATGGGAATCCGATATCCTAGATCTTATTGATTTAACGTTTATCTTTTAGCATAATTAATAAACGGCTTTAGATTTGCATAAGAGACCCCTTAATATTTGGATTATGCCTTAAAATTAGTATGGGGTGACAGTCTCACATTGAGGACAATGTGTAGTTCTAGTATGGGGGGATCTTTCGATTCGATCTTACTTGCATTTGTCTTGTCTTCATGTAACCCCGTTTTTCCACCAAAAATAGCAAAAATATGCCAAAATTTAAATTTTTTCAAAAATAGAATAAGTGTTTTGACACGATGTTTTGTCTTTTTAAAGAATAAATTCTGACTTGATCGAGCATGTTGCGCTCTAGCTTGCCTCTTAACTTATATAAATTTAAGCTTTTGCTAGTCTTTTATACAAGAAGCTTTAAAACGCAAATTCTAGCTTGAAAAAGCCAAGAGTTTGCAAGTTTCCATGATAGACTTTAAATATGCAAAGCTTGTTTTATTAGACTAAGCATTCGCGGATCTTTTTAGTAAAGATTTTAAATTTGCGAAGAACGAGAAATGATAGAGTTTTATATAAGTTGGATGCTAAACATAGAGTAGTTGGATCTCTTTAAGGCTCATAGAGGTTAATTGTGACTTTTTGCTCCCACCAGCTTAATAAACGTTATATAATTGTTGAATAAATAAAGTTACTTTAGGTTTTTGGGATTCTTAGTTTAAATCACATCGTAGAGATTCCTTCTGGTGAAATTAAGGTACACATCGAGGTTTTGTTAGTGTTGTGGGAAAATAGGCTACCGATTCCTGATGGCTCGCTACCGTTGTCTAGGTAGTTAAAAGACCACATGACTTGAAATTTGGCTATAATAATAATAGTTATGTAATAAACCAAAGCTAAAATAAGACCACTGCCTTTTGCCAGCTCACAACCGATGTGGTAATCATTTAAAGGGTGGAGGTTTTAATAATAATAATAAAACTATGGGCTGATAAAAGTTTACTGCATCTTGCCGGCTCACAACCGATGTTGCAGTCTTCTAAATAAGGCACATAGTAATAATCCGAGACTGATAAAAGTTTGCTACATCTTGCCGGCTCACAACCGATGTTGCAGCCTTCTAAAAGGTCGAGGAAATTACCGAGGTCGAAATAAGACTCCTGGACCATGGTCGGCTCGCATACCGATGTGGCAGTTGTTTAAAGGACCGAGGTTTAATAATGTTGCAATAATAATAATAATCATAAAGCCAAATTTCGACTCCGGGGTTATCTAAAAAGGATAACCCCTAAATTATGTGAAATTAGAACCTTAATGTGGACCTTATTCTTACCACATCGTCTCTTTAGGAAAGGATTTCAAACTAATTATGGTCTAAACCGGGTTTTCTTTATATGAATAAGACATTAATTTATTTGTCACAAATAATAATAATAAAACCTTTAGAGGACTTAGGAATAAGGGAGCGGAAAGTAGCTATGCATCCACAATTAACATTTATGAGTAGTGTTAGCATCTTAACTTGTATTTAACAATAATTTCGTTTTTAAGCTTAGTTTGAGGCTGGTGAAAAATCAAGGACGATGAATTTATCCTTTCAGTATATTCCATGAAGTTATGATATGTATGGATATTAATAATGAAAAAATAAAAATGGAAAATGGGGGTTTTTTCAAAACTAGTGATTTTTTAATCTCCTAGATGAACACTTAGCTATTTTTTTAAGTAATTAGTCTTAGGGGGTTGAAATTTTTAGTTTTCTAA
The DNA here is from genome assembly GCA_026074375.1 of Tanacetum coccineum. NCBI lineage: Eukaryota > Viridiplantae > Streptophyta > Magnoliopsida > Asterales > Asteraceae > Tanacetum > Tanacetum coccineum. The sequence goes on along the minus strand of BQNB010026499.1, from coordinate 8,685 downwards.
GTTTGTATTTATGACATTGCGTGAGGACACGGCAATAGCTTAGTATGGGGGATTTTGGTATGTGTTTAATTACACATACCTTTTTCTTAACAAAACGAGCTAAAAAGACCAACAATGACCAAAAATACATAAAAATGCATTGTATTTGTTTGTTTTGTGAATTGTGTCTTGCAGGTACAGATATTTATTAAAAAAGACAAAGCCGAGCACTGGAATGTAAGAGCGCGAATACCAAAGCCGAAGGCGTACCCATCTTCTATGGACTAACCCGAGCCTACTTAATGGGTCGGGTCAACCTACAAATCATTAATGTTAAACCCTAAAAGCCCATGTTTAATAATAAGCCCAAGATCCCATTTTTTTTACAAATGGCCCAATGTTATAACAAAAGGCCCAAAGATCCAACACCCGTCCAAGTCAACCCCTAATATAAGCCAGTCAAAGTTACTGTACACTATCTTCACCCTTCCCTCCATTTTCACTCCATGAACTCACAGGGTAAAAACTCAATCAAGTTCACTTACCACACTCTCAAGTGCTTCTAGAAGAGTACGACCGGCACCTCTGAGATTCTCCTTGTACACGCTGGCAATCCTACATCATTTGATTGGATGATGGGACGTGGAAATAGATCTAACAGCTCAAATTATGAGGTTTATGAGGCGGTTATGATTGGAGGGCCAAGATTAGAGATTGGGGAGCGTCTTGAAGGCTAGAAGGTTCCTCTCACCCCTATAAATAGACTGCTTGATCACACAGTGGTAGGATTTTAGCTTAGCTTTTAGTAATTTAGTAGCTTATTGTAGCTTGTAGCTTAATTTTCATGTAACTTTCCTTTTCCAAGCATTGTAAACCTTTAAATTTTTAATAAAAGTCAGTTTTCATTTAATTTCGTGTTCAATTCTAGTTTTTCTTTAATGCAATGTTGTTTAATTTGATCATAAGCTCCTAATAAGCTCTGAATTACTACATAAGTTTGCGTATACTCAGTTTAGCCTTCAAAAGCTAAACTGAGTTTAGATTTTCACTTAAATCCTCCCCTAAATTACCTCAGCTTTTGATATGGATGATAAGCCAATTATGGAAGGGCTTATAGACCTCACCAGCTTGTTTCTAATAAGCTGGAGCTTGTAGATCTAAGCTTGTATAAGCTAATTTAATCCCTGTTTAGCTGGGATCAAGGTACGTCTCCCTTTCTCTCTTTTTAGCTTAATTCTTGTCTTGATTATTATAGCTTATTCTGTGCTTATTGATGTTTAATTATGCTTATTCTGTTTTCAAATAGCTTATTGAAGTTAGTTTATAGCATTTCATAATCTATTTTTAGCTTTTATGTTGTTTTGATTATATAAGTTAAGAAAATCCAAAAAAATTAGCATATTAGTGTAGCTTATAGTTTAGTGCTTATCTCTTGTTAGTTCTTGCTTATTTGATCTTCATTTGCTTAGTTAGTAATCTGTTTTTATAAGTCTTAGCTTAATTCACACTTTTGTAGTTTTAAAATGGGAAATCAAATTTTAAAAGAGTGTTTGGCACTAGCAGTACTAACATATGTTAGTACTGCCTAGTCACTTTTGTCACTTAAATCAGTTTTAACCAGCTCAAATTTAGTCTTTAAGTCAGATTTAATAAGTTTTTAAGGTTCAAATATCAAGTTTAGTGTTTAATCTATCCAAGGTTTGAATCTGTGGTGTAATTGTTTGATATCTCAGCTTGTTTGATTAGAACTTGATTAATGGCATTTAGGTGTTTAATTCATGCTTGTTTTGAGTCTATAATGCAGTAAAAATTAGTTAATATAAGTGTGCAATTGTCCTTTGGTTTTAGAAATAATCTAAGACCTTAAGTGCAAATTAGAGTAGATTAAATTAGGTTTAAGGTCTGATTTTGAGGGGGGGAGTATAATAAGCTCTTTGAAGATAACAAACTTGAATCAGTTATTTTAGCTATGATGGGGGGAGGGGGGGGGGGGGGGGGGGGGGGGGGTTTGTGCTTCCTCTTTTAGTAGCTTAAATTATAGGCTGCACTTTGCAATTCTTAAACCTTAGAAAATCCAAAAAATAAGTTTAGTTAAACTGTCAGTTTTTAAGTCTTCTTTTTCTAGCTTATTTCTAATCTAATTGTCTTAAATCTTGTTTTTATGTGTTATTTGGAAGCTAAACTCAATCTGTTTTTGGTCTACACCTTATTACAAGTGCTTATTTGTTCTTAATTGAAGCTCATAGTTGGCCATTTTCCTTTGAATCTGTCCTATTATAGTCAGCATATCATTTAGCTTTTGAGAGCTTTTTTTAGCCAGTTTTGTTAGCTTATTTCTATCATCAATATGCTTATTAGGTCTTAGTAGTTGTTAGAGTTCAGCTTATTAGCTTTTATTTGCTTATTTGAGTCTTAAAATGTTCACAGTTTAGCTTTTTAGTCTTATAGTTAAAGCTTAGTCAAATTGTCATCTTTAAATAAGCTTTATATAGCTTATTAGTGAGTTCCATAAAAAAGTGTTTTTATTAAAGTTGCTTATTTAGACTTGTAGTTTAGTTGTGTAAAAAAAATTACTGTAGCAAAAAGGTAAGGTCCAGGACTCGAACCTGCGACCTCACCCTCAACATACCAAAGCCTTAACCAGTAGCGCCCTTGGGACTTTTTCAACATATGATGGTTTCATTTAATACTTATGGTCATTTTCCAGTTTGCTTATTCGAACTTATTTGCTTATTTACTGCTTATTCTTTAAGCCACTTTTCTAGTTTTCAATTTTAATATATTCTAAACAGTCTTAAGTATTTTTCATCATTTTTCCATATTTTTATAAATTAGTTTAGTATTTTTAATTAATTTTCTAGATTAAAATAATTTTTAATTCATAATAAATAAAATAAAAATCATAAAAATATAATTTCTTTTTTGAAAATTATTTTTAGTCATTTAGGATTTAAAAAGTCAAAATTTGTGTTTTTAGGGTTTAAATTTGTCATATATGGTTAAGTAGACGCGTTTTAGAATTCCCGTTAATGTTTTTAGCTTTAATCCTTAATTGCCTTATTTGTTTACTTGCTTTTTTCTTGCTTCCCTTTGTGTTTTTAGAATTAGAAATCAAAAACAAATATACTTGATATTCTAGCATCAGACAAAATACTTTCGTGAATTTCAAATTCGCCTTTTGTCGGGATACGACACTCGGGATATATACTATTGTTTGTCCTCAAGCAATTTTATATTAAACGGGAAACTCTCTATACTATAATTAATTTGAGATATTTAGGATATATATTTTATTATATATAGACTATGGATCGAATCAGTACCCAACAAAAAATCCCTCATCAGCTTTTCCATCAAACTTGCCTAGATGATCCGTGGTATTTAAGATGGTAACAAGACTCTATCAATGGGGTTCTTCCATGAATAAGTTCATAAGGTGTCTTGGTATGAGGCTTAATGACTAAGACCCTATTAAGCACATAGCAAGCAGTATTAACTGCTTCAGGCCAAAAGGTGGTTGGTAACTTAGAGTCAACTAACATAGTTCTTGCAGCCTCTATCAGTGTTCTATTCCTCCTCTCAGCAACACCATTCTACTGAGGAGTCCTAGCAACACTGAATTCCCTCTTAATACCCTTCATTTCACAGAACTGATTTATTACACTATTTTTGAACTCAGTTTACATGTTGCTTAACTAACACGTAACACCATTAGTATCATCCCCCGTTTAAATCCTTTCCACTCTCATCTTTAGAGTGATGATCCACTGGAACAACTCATAGAGAAAATCCTTTAGGAATTTACACCAACTATTTGTTTTGTTACACCCTTACACCTTAACCTACCCTGTTAGATTAAGTTTAATTTACAGTTGCTAGTTGCTTAAAGTGTAAAGTTTGTATTTCCCGAGTCTTGTGTCATTTTCTATATTTGGTGTGGTTGGAAATTTGCACATTGCAAATGGGAATGTATATTAGTAGTCAAAACTCATGTGATTTTACTTCCGTCACAATTATTGGTGAATCCGAAGAACGAAGGAACTGCTGAAGAAATTATCCAAAATTATTATGATCGTGAAGATGGTGAAACTACACTGAGATTTGAAGTTTAGATAGCAAAAAAATCAAAAAAATGAGAAAAATACAAAAAGAGAAAGAAAGTCTAAAGATAATCGTTTCACAACTACCGAAGGAATTACAAGAATGATCGATTATTCGTTGATACGTCTAAAAAGTCAGCGATGTAAAGTATTGTACAAAGTGGAAGATATCGCCATTTTCCTTGTAATGTATGTAAATTTTTGGGAAGATTAGGAAGTTGACCATTACAGGAACGCCAACTTAGGTTGTTGTTTTTTATCGATGATCAAGACGTTGTAAATAGTTGTCTTTATCATGGTAACGGTCGGGTAATAAGTGTCTAGCAACTTGTATCTTAAATCTTAATCTATTTGTTTCTTGATTTTTATTTAACAACAATTTACTTCCCTCTCACCTAATGATTAGCCGTTGGTTTTACGCGAATGAGGATTCATACGAACATGCATGTCTATTCCGTCGTTACGGCCATGTATGCATGTCTTGTACCTTGTTGGTTTACGACTTTTGGTGAAAGTTAGAAGGTTCCTACCCTATATCATTCTTCATCCTAACCGTTGGTTAAATTCGAATGGGGATGTGATCGAACACACATGTCTATCCCGGCGTTCCGGGTGTGTATGTGTGCTTCAGCTGCCTTGTTGGAGTGGTACTTCTGGTGAAAGATTGTAGAATGATCAACCGTACGCCTTCCATACAAAAACCCATATTTACCTTTATAAACTTGTTACTCCTTAGCTTTAGCGGTGGAGATGTGTATCCTTGCCAAGCTTATGATAGAATACTCGTCACGACTGAGCAATTGAGCGAATTAGTTACATGTTACCACATAGATTAGTTGAGTGATTTGAGTGTTTTCATCTTCTTATTTCGTGAGGTGTTTGGTTGTGTACTTGTAATAGATCGAAAAAGTGCTTTAACAGAAAATATCCTTAGGGATACATTTTTATAAACTTCTAAAGGCTACTTGAGGACAAGTAGGATTCAAGTGGGGGGATATTTGATGACATCAAATAACGTCTATTTTATAGCATCATTTATCCCATGTTATTAACCCATTTTGTATAGTTATTGCAAAGAATTGTTACTTAATCGTTTATATTTGAGAATTGTAGTAATTATGGAGTAATTGGTGAAAGTTAGCAAAAGGCGCGCATTCTGGAGCTTAAATGAAGATATTTTAAAGATTACTATTCTGAAGACCAATACGCCGTATCCATCAAGGAAGATACGGCGTATCCGTGCCTGCACTCACCAAAGACCACAGAGGAATAAAGATCAATACGCCGTATCTAGAGGACTCAATACGTCGTATTCAAGATATGGAATCAATATAATATTCTGGAAGATATCAAGCGTGGTCCCTACTCCAAGAAATCCCCAATATGCCGTATCCAACTCTTGGATACGCCGTATCCAACCGACTTCCAGACCCTATAAATACAAAACTCAAAAACGAGTTTTAAGTGTGCTAAATCATATTCTCGATACCTAAACCACAAAAGTCAATTTTTAGAGGAGAAAAAGAGCAGAAGAGGTCGAGCAACGCATTCAATTCCATAGGAGACATCGTGTAATTCCATATACTTTAGTAATCGTTCAGTTTTTGGTATCATTCGTTAACTCGGTTAGTTTACCTTGGCTAAATAATTACTCTTGTATTTATTATGACGTTTGAAGGCTAATACCTTCGGGTATTAGCCATTATTATGAAGATCTGAATGTTTGGTATTTGTTTATCTCGATTTCTTGATTTATCGTTGAGTGCTTGTTTATGTTTATCAATTTATACTTGTTTACGCGCTTTTGTATGCGACCTATCATTCAACTGGATCTAGTGAAGCAGACCAAGAATCTATTCATATAAAAAACCGTGGGTATTTTTACAAGGATATCGGCTTATACCTTTAGGTCATCAGCCATGTATTATAAAGATCTAATGTTTGGTTTGTTTATCTTGATTGCTTAATTTATTGTTGATTGTTGTTTATGTTTATCATTTATATTCATTTACATGCTGAGTATGCGACTATCATGTCAACGGTCTAGTCCTACATATTTAATGTGATGCAACTTCGGTGCTGTTTGGGCATAAGCTAAGAGTCCGAGATAGCTCTCTATATTGTAATTTTTATATCTAGAATCATAGGATTACAAATATTGACCTATCTTTACCCTTTGATTGTGAGCATAGTTGAGCCATAGGTGACCTTGGTACCAACGAGTACGTTCTAATCAATTGGTAAGGACTCGGACAGTGGACTACTGTATATAAAATCGTTGTTAAGCAGTATGTGGGGCTAAAGTCTCACAGGGCTAGGTTTAGTAAGGCACCATTAGTTCAGATCTCAAGATAGATTATAATCAACTAAGGAATGCTTTATGCGGATGCTTAATTATTATGACAAGGATTAGCGTATCTAGGTACTTATGAAGAAGTACGCCTAGTATCAGTATATGATATTGCCCTATCGAGATAAGTCAATCATTGCACTATTATACAAACCTGTGATTTATCGGATTATTCATGGTTGATACGTTTTCCTTACATTTGTTCTCGACCGTTCCTCTATCGTTTGTTTGTCTTCTTGTATGTGTTTATTGCTTTACTTGTCATCAAAACCTTAGGTTAGATACACAAATAATGGTGTAGTCTCTAAGCTGAAACCCCCTTTGCATTAGTTTTAGGTTTAACTTAGATAACTAAAATATGAATAGAATTAGGAATTAATGCTCTCGATCTTAGTGATCGACACCCCACTTACCAACGAAACTACTACCGACCGAGTACACTGCCCGTTTAAGTGTTGTTTTTAGGTATAGTCGGCATAAAATAAATAGTATAACTTGATACATAAAATACCTACTTATAACGACACATCACCTATCATCCTGTGCATCGTCCAGTCTCCTATAAATCTCGTTAGTATCCTGTCTGACAGTCATGACAAAATCTATCATCCGCTGACTCAGTTTGCACATACAGTAGAGATGTTGGTGTCCCTGCATGTCCTCAACCATCTCATCCCAAGTATCTGTTAATCCTATCAACTACCCTCTTTCATAAGGTTCGCCTAGTCTCATCAAAGTGCCAAAAAATCCTTAGTCTTCTCATAAAGCCTCTAGTAGGTCTAGCAGTGGGAGCAGATGAACTCTCACTGACCTCAAATCTACAGACCTAGGGATACACACCTCTTCTGACGGCAAGTAATGTAACCTCAGGTAACACAGCTCTTACAAGTCAGTAGTGTGAAGAAGCAAAGGTTGGTAAAAGGAGTAGTAATGGTATAGTGAAGTGGTGGAGTCCCTGATGGGGTTGTTCTAATGGTATAGTATCCGTATCTGTGGTGCTAAGATGTAAGTGGATGGTGCAGCAGCTCTCATCATGGCCACAGATGCCCTGGTACGTGGAAGTATAATAGGTGATGGTAGTGGTAGTAGATGGGAAGTAGATGGTGCCTCGGCTCTTAACCAGATCATAGGAGCTCTATATCCCAAAGGATAAGTATGACTAGCAGGTTGTGGTGGAGGGTGATATAGGGTAAAGGTGGTTGATTCGGTAGTGGTAGAGCATGTATCTATGGAATGGTTAATGACCCATGCGGATGAGTGGTGATGGTGGTGGAGTGGGTTATAAGAATCTTGAACTCTGTCTCTGAAGGAAGTGATATACGTGTCTGAGCTCGGATAGATATCCTAGCCGTAACATGGTGAGGTACACTTCCCGTTAAAGTGTTGTTTTTGGTTTAGTCGGCAAAATATAAATTTAAAACTTGAACCATCTTAAATATACCATACAATGACAGCACATCACTCGTCCTCCTCAACATCATCATCATCATCCTCATCATCGTCATCGTCTCCTCCGTCGGCAGGATAATCAGTGGGGTCCTCCTTAGGATCCTCCTCAGGATCCTCCTTATCCTCCTTTGGATCGGAGTCTACAATGTATCCTGGTGAGTCGGTAGTAGGTGAGACAGCAGCAGGCAGTGGCTGCTCCTCTGCTGGAAACACCTCATCCTCCAGTGGCATAAACTCCGGGTATACAGGCTCAAGAACAAACTCTGGTGAAGGTGGGTACTCAGGACCCGACACATAATCAGGAGATGGCGGGGCCTGAAGAGCGGCATCCACATAAGGGTCCTCTAGCATCATGGGCAGTCCACCGACTCCCGAAGATCCTATGTCTGACAGATCCTTGAACGGACTGGATACCTCCGTGTAAGTGACTGTGGAATCCTCTGAATCCGACATGACCAAATCTGAAAATCAAAAGTAGCTTATATAAGTATTAATATAATACTCTTATAGTAATATACATAGTATTTTATAACATGTATATCAATCATATATGCATCTAGTCTAACCAACTAATGCAACACTAGTGTATGTATGTCCCGTGAAAATCCCTTTGTATGAATGCAATGTTTGAAAACGGTTATAGTCCAGCAAAAATATTTGACTTGGTTCTCTATAACCTTGGTTCTTGATACCAATCTGTAACACCCCCAAATTGGGTCGTAGCAGAATATGGGTCTGGGGGTGGTACTTCATAGATCAACAGCACAAGATATATATAAGAACGACCATTTAAAAGTCATTTAAAAC
>BQNB010026498.1:0-58535 GCA_026074375.1 Tanacetum coccineum | reverse complement strand
TTTCCGTATGGCACCATTGAGTTATCCTAAAATTCTGGGCCAAACTTCAAAGTAAATAGTCATCGTCTTAAGCACTATTTTGGAGGGGATGTCCCTGCTATGGATATCTCGGATCTCCAAACCTTCCCTATGGATAATTAAATTCGGGGATTCGGTCAAGCTTAGTGACCCTAAACAAGCACTTCGTGGGAGGCACCCCATGCTTATCCTAGTAGTAGTATGCTAGCTTAGTAGTAATGAATAAGTGTTTAGTTGTTGTGAGGAGGCTTGCCTCTTTCCTTTTCCATGTTTTGTGTTTTGTGCTGTATTGTCCAGGATGTCCCGGATTTTTGAAGCCTCTCGTGCTCGCGGTTTTTGTCCTTCGATCACAAGAGCTTCAAATCCTCAGCTTCATTTTGGGAATCCGATATCCAAATCTTATCGACTAACGTTTATCTTTAAGCATACTTAATAAACGGCTTAGGATTTACATAGAAACCCTTCGTAAAAACATTGAGGACAATGTTTCATTCTAGTATGGGGGGATCTTCGATTTGATTATGCCTGCAGCCGTTGTTTTCACGTAATCCCGTTTTTACCACCAAAATTTCAAAAAAATGAAAAAAATTTAAAAATTTTCAAAAATAAAATAAGTGTTTTGTCACAATTTTGACTTTCCTGCTGGGTAGAATAAGAGTAAATTTTGACTCGATCGAGCGTGTTGAGCTCTAGCTTGTTCCTTAACTTTTAGACTAAGCGTTCGCAAATATTCGCGAAGAACGAAAAATGATAGTGTTAAGTATGAGTTGGATGCTAAACAAGGATTATTTGGAAATCTTAAGAGCTCATGTGTGTAATTTGTCGCTTTTTCTCCCATAAGCTCTTAACCTGATTAATATACGTGCTACTTTTAGAGATTAAACTTAAATCAATAATTTTTATGTAGTATATAGCAAAAACTTTAGCCTTAGTTCAAATTTATACTTGAATTTTTCAAAAAGACGTCTTCCCTATATTAAAAAAAATGAAAAAATATAATAAATATAAACTGTGGGCTGATAAAAGTTTGCTGTATCTTGCCGGCTCACAACCGATGTTGCAGCCTTCTAAAAGGTCGAGGGTTACAATTGCATCAATGTTTAATATTAAGTGTAAATTAATAAAAGATCTCTTTTTGTTAAATCTAAATATGTTTTTGAACTTTGGCTGTTCTATTTTATAAGCTATGTGTATACAAGAAACCTAAGAGTTTTTGAAACCTAAGGTCCGTGAGTCCCGATACTAGTCTCTGTGGGGTGTCAAAAGCCTGGTCACTTAACCGTAAGGTTGGGATGTGCCGAGACGAAAGTCGCTACATGGGATGATCTCGCCTTCAAACTCATTATTCTCGGGTAAAACATAGAATTTTGCAAAACATTGATCCAAAGTTGAAATTCAAAATAGCACATACACTTAAGATATAATAATTGTCGGGAGTGAAAAGTTTACAAGTTGCAAATATGAGTAGTGTTAGCATCTTAACTCATAATTAGCGGTGATTTTGTTTTAAGCTTGGTTTGGAGCAAGTGAAAAGTCGGGAACGATGAATTTATCCTTTTTGGGGCATTCTCGGATCGAAATGCATCTTGTTCTATGATCCCTAAAAGTTATGAAATAACGAAAGTCAAACGTTCTAGTTAGTTGCTTCACATGAAAACTACAAAAAAAATGAGAAAAATGAAAAATACAAAAATATGTGTAGGAATAAGTGTATATATTTAAAAATGGTAAAGACGGGGCTTTTCGAAACTTATGAGTCTTTAATTCCCTTGATGAACACTTTGCTACTTTTCAAGATTATTAGTCGAGGGGGATCGAGATTCTTAGTTTCTAAGTGCTTACTTCATAGCATTGCGTGAGGACACGGCAACGTCTTAGTATGGGGGATTTTGGTATGCGTTTAATTACACATACTTTTCACCATTAAAATCGGACTTAAATGACCAAAACGTACCAAAAATACATTGTATTTGTATGTTTTTATTTATATTGTGCAGGAAACGGATATCCGAGAAAAGGACGAAAAATCAAGCAAAAACGGACAAAACCAAGCACGGAATGGAAAAGCGTGGAAAAGCCAAAGTCAAATCAAAGCCAAAGTCCAAGAAAGACAAAGTCAACGGTCAAAACCAGAGCCGACACCGAAGAATACTTGATGGGCCCACCCGAACCCATCTAATGGGCCGGACAAGCCCATTAGTATATTACATGAAGACTTTAAGCCCAAGTTTAAATAAAAAGGCCCATTTCCTTTTTATTATTATAGCCGGCCCAAACTGCTAAGGCCCATTCCCATTTAACCTTCGATTAGTCCCTTTAGGGACTAACTTTGCAAAACTTCAATATACTTTGAGGGGGCATTTCTGCCATCCCCCAAAGTTGAATCCACCACAAGGGACCTTTATTGCAAGATATACATACACCTTGGAGGGCTTGTTTTGCCAACTCCACAAACCTTTCCCCTGCACCCTCAAACAAACAGACATAAACCCCTCTTTCCCGCCAATAAACAGTACCCAAGTACTGTTCATTGTCTCCTACCTCCAGCAAACAAAAACTTATTAAAACTATAAACCCCACACCCTACATGGATCAATGAACACCTTGGCAATCCCCAACTCCCTCATTCGGTAAAAGAAAATGACAAGAAATCAATGGTCAAGATTTTTGTTTTTTTTGATTTTTGCTTGTTTTTTCTTTGTTTTATTTTTTTTTTTTTGTTTGTGTTTTTGTTGTTTTTTTTGCACACCCTCCCCAAAAGAAAACAAACAGACATTCAACAATAGAAACCCTCTTTCCCGCCAATTTGAACAGTTTAGTTACCCAAAGTACTGGTTTTTTCATTGTCTACTACCTCCAGCGCAAACATAAAACCATCCCATGGAGAACCTCATTATGACTATATATAAAATTATAAAATAAACCCCCACACACACCCCTCATGGATATCAATAATGAACACCTTTTGACAATTCCCCAAAAACAAAAACTCCCTCATTTGGCCCAAAAAAAAAGAAAAAAAAAAATATGAGAAAAAAGGGGGAAAAAAGAAAAAAGGAGAAGGGAGAAAAAAAGGAAAAATAACAACCCAACCAACACAAAAAGGGGGGAAAGGGTTATATTGAGGGGGAATATGTATGTAAGAGGGGTTTAAAATCATTGGGAGCAAGAGCTGTTGGTGCGTTATGGGTATTTACGTGTATATACGAATACTGGGACGGCACATGCGGCTTGATGAACATGTTGATGTTTGAGATGATGTGGAGTGTGGGGGGTGGAATGATTGTGTGTGCTAGATGAAATTGGTGTGCGCTTTGTAGGGGGGTTGGGTGGGGCGAGCTAGCTCTTATATTTATAATTACATGCGGTGTTTGGGGGGAAAAGAAGGTCGCTCTGACTTTGAAACTACTCAATGTCCTAGAATGGTTGCATTAGTAGGTAATTATTGTATTAAACCCCCCCCTTAGGTGTGTACGGGGATGGTTGTGTTTTAAAGTTATGGTGTTGGGTGGTTAAGTGTGTGTATATATGTAAATGGGAACAGTTGGGTTTGCCCTTATTGGGGAAATCGTTGGGAGGTTTTTTGCTTTGGGTTGTATCCTTAGTTAATTAATGTTTGAGTGGTGGCAGGGTGGGTGTTTGTTTTGGTTGTTGTGTGTGATGCACGTCGGTGAATTTCCCAAGTATTTTTCGTAGTAATGTTGTTTTTATCGTAAGGATTTGTTTGTAGGTGAAGGAGGGTAGTGGTTTAATGTGAAAAAAAAATTATTCTAAGTTTGTTGTGTTTTTGTTTTGTGTTTGTTTTATTCTTTTTTTGTAGTTGTGTTTTTTTTTTTTGTTTTGTTTTTTTTTTTTTTTTTTTAAAACAACCCGTGGTTTTTTTTTTCTTAGTTTTTTTTCTATATATGTATTTATTGTCTTTTTGTCTTTTTTTTAATTGTTTTCCAAAAGTTGTTTCAATACGTTTTCTTCCTTCTAAAGGCTTTATATTTTATTTTTTTTAATAAATCAGGGTTTAGTGAGTTTATTCTTATTTACAGTTGTTTTTTTCTTGTTCATTTTTTTTTCTTGTTTTTTTTTTTTTTTTGAATTTTATTGTTTTTCTCTTTTTTTCGTTTATGGTTTTTGTTTTTTATATTTTTATTTTTCTGTTTTTTTTTGGAATATTTTTTTGGGGATATTAGGGATGTTTGTTTTGGGTGGAGATTAGTTTTTTTGGGTATTTGGATTTGTGGATAGTTTTATTTTTAGTTTCTTTTTGGGGTGTTGGAGTTTGTGTGGATTGGGATGAATAGTGGGAGTTTAAATACTTAGAAGCTTTTTTATGTTTTGTTTTATTTCTTTCCAAAAAAAAATTAAATACCTCCTATGCTTTTTAATAAGTTTTTTTTGTTCATTTTTGTATGGAGGGAATAATGGGAGAGTGTGGGGTAGGGGATGGGTGGAAGGGAATTTTTGAGCACATTTTTTTTGAGCGTCTTCTGTTGGTATGTGATAGCATATTAATAAGCTAAATTTAAAAAAGGGATGGGTAAGGGAAAATGGAAGGTTTTTTATTTTTTATATTAAAAAAGGGGATAAGGAATGGGGAAGGAGTTGGAAGGGAAGTGGAAAAGGAAGGAGGTGCTTCGTGTGGTGTTATATTGGGGGTGTTTCAGTTTGAGCATAGGTATGTGTAGATTTTCGGAGTGTTAAGTGTGTTTGTGTGGGTGGTAGCCAGTTTTGTTTAGATTTGAGGGCTAGATGTACTGTTGTTTGTTTTGGAGACCTGTGGTCGCTGGTGTAAGGATGGTGAGTGGTGAGACCTAGGGTAAGTATTTTACGTTGTCGGTTTACTTTATGTTTTTTAGAGCAAGATAGAAGTTATTGTTGTTAGGAGGGTTCGTCTTTGTACTGTTTGATATGTTATGTGAAGTAGTAGGTATTGAGTTTAGGGGGTAGATGTTGTGGGAAGGGTAGTTTGGCTTTAGGGTTATGTTGTTGTGTAGCTTTAGGTGAATGGGTGTCGAATTTGTTTGTTAGTTTTGTAGTTGGTGAGGGCGATAGTTTAGATGTTAGAGCTCTTGTTTGTAGTTAGGCTTTTTAGTGAGAGTAGTGTGTTTTAGATCTATCTCTATTTGTATGGATTTCTAGAGATTGCGTGAAGTTAAGAGGCTTGAGGTGTTGTTTTAAGTTGAGAGTAGTAAGTGTGTTGGGGTGGGTGGTTCGTAGGAGATGGGGATTGTAGGTGGTAGAGTGTCTTGGTAGGTGGGGTTGGAGTGTGGGGGTGTTGGTGTGGAGTAACGAGTGTGGTGTGTAGTGGGTGTGTGGGGGAAGGTTTGTAGGTTTTTATGTTTTGGTATTTATGGAGTAGGGTTTGTAGTAGGGGGGGGGGGGGGTGGAGAGGGATTTTGGTGAGTGTTGTATAAGTGCTTGAGTGTATTTTGAAGAGGAGTGGGGGGAGGGAGAGAGAGAGGAGTATAGAGGGTGTTTGGAGATGTAGAATGAGTTGAGAGTGTGGCGATTTGTTTATGTCGATGTTTGGTAAGAAGGCGTCGCAACCCCCCTGAGGTTGCTAAGGGGTCTGTGTTTCTACAACCTTTGCACGCCCCCCCTCCCCTCTGTTTACCCCTTTGTGAGAGTATGGGTTTAGCGCATGGGATAATAATTTTTACGAAATCCTATAAGAGAAAAATTAAAATTGTGTCCCGATAGAAAAACTTGGGAATTTGTGTAATGTATCATAATCATGGGAAGATTTGTTTTGATTTTAAGTGTGTTGATAAAACGGATAGAAAGATCAATTAGTAAAGAATGGTTACTTTGGAGATTGCCAAATGCTTGACTCAAATATTATATGTTTGTTGTTTGCCCTTTGTTGTAGAGTAAATATAATCAAGAGAAGAAGTTAATATATTCTATTGGTGAAATATCTGTATTAAATTTAATTGATTGTTGATGGAAAAGTCTTTAACTTAGATGTGAGTAGTTGTTCTTTGAGTCTTGAAAAAAATGTATTATTTTTTTTGATGTATGACGGATTGAGATTAAGCAGGATGTTAAAGATATAACTTAAATTTCTTTTTCTTGGAAGAATTTGATTAAATTTTTCTGTCTTCACTATCGGTAGATCGAGTTATTATTAAAATCGTAAATTTGTGGTTTTCATAGTTGTTTGTATGTTTATAATATTATTGTATGTAAAGTTTGTGATTTTTTAGTACCTCCCCGATTATTTGAAGAAGATGGCTAATGTAACTTGAAGCTCTAATTTAAGTGCCTTAGTTGCATTTGTGTTAAGTTATGTTTTTGTCAGTGTCTACTGATATATAAACTGTTTAATTAAGGCAGTGCCGAGATACGTCTTGTGTCCTGGTACGAGTGTCCACTTTACAATCTTTTATCCTCTAATGACCTACGTTCTCACCAAGAAAATATAATAAAAAAAAGTTTTTACCTTACCCTCCGTCTTTTATTACGCCAGAGTGTAAATTTCATTTATATGTGGAAAAAGTGTTCATATGTTTGTATTTTTTTATTTATATTTGTATCTTTAAGTACCCGCATCCTTTTTTTTTTTATTTTTTTTTTTTATTACCTGTATAAAGTTTTGGTCAAAAATTATTATTGTTTTTTTTCCCTTGGCACCACATCTTCTTTCTTCTACTTCTATCGCCGGTTATTTTATATGTCTGGGGTGGGGATGAGTTTGAGGTAGTGTTGTGTAGTGTGTTCTCACGCCATGAGTGGTGAGATAGATCCGTGAGAGAAGATTGGGGAGGTTTTATTTCTAGAATTTTATTTTTCAAAGTCATTTTTTTTTTTCTATTTTCTTTTTTTTTTTTCCAAACGCATTTGTTATTATTTAGATTTATGTTTTTATATTTTATTTTTTATTGTTTTTTATTTTTTTGTTATTTTTTGGTTGTTTTTTATGTGTATTAAGTATTTTTTTTGTTGTTTTTTTTTTATTTTGTATTTTATTTTTTTTTGTGTTTTTTATTTTTTTGTTTGGTTTTTAAGACTTTTTTTTTTTTTTATATATTTTTTGTGTGTTTAAAATACGTCTATATATTAGAAATATTTACTCCAGCGATCGGGTCGAACTAAAGCGTGGTAGCAGGATATATCTTTTTTAATTTTTTGTTTAATCCTTTTGTTTTTTTTTCTTTGATATCTTTTATTTTATTTTATTATTATTCGCTAGAAACATCTATTTTCCTGAAAGACATAGCGTAGCATTTCCTTCTTTCATGTTTCACTGGAAGTATCGGTAGTCCTAAATAATCCGCTGCCATAACAATTAGTAGATATAATGAGTAATATGATGGGGATATAACGTTACCTAATTTAGATGCAAAGAATTCATCCATGGGTGTAATGTATTAACAATCCCCATCTTCACCACTGAAAATCTTATTCCCACTCAACTCTAGGCAGATCACGTGATCAAGACAATGAAGCACACGTACTCCACCACGGTTATCTTGCTTCTCAGATGCGGTATTCTTATAGCTAGGATCCGTTTCGTCTTTTAGCCTAGATTCTGAGATCTATAACGTCTGGTATCAGGATCTATTATGATTCTTCTAACTCTAATGTCATTGTTTAAAAGTTTTAGTAATATTATACAAATCTGTACAAATTATTATTATATCATAAAAGACCAAAATTATATGAATGTTTCATAGAAATGTTAACCTAAATTGTGATTATGAAATGTTTAAGAAGATTAACATTAACATGTTGTTTTTTAAATTCTCTATTTTTAGTAAACACAATCCTATAAATTGTTTTGTTTTCTTAGTCTGTGGTTTCGGGAGAAAAGTAAGATTCCAATCGGTAAAGCTTACAATCTTAAGATGCCTATAGTTAGATCGCGGCCATCTATTCAAGATCTTAAGTATGCAAAAATCTATGTAAGACATTGCCGGAATCTTGTTTTATCTCGCGTTTTGCAATTATCGTAAATCGTTAAGTTTCCCTAAGAGATTCTTAACAACGTATGGATATAATTATTTTATATTTGCAAATAGAGGTTCCGACCAAGAAAGATCGATATACACTAAGGTTTTAAACGATTGATACTAAAACTATATATAGAATTTATTTCAACGATTACAAATTAATGAGACAACGAAACTGGGGGACTTGAGCCTAGGAGCTATGAACACAACACAAGACAGTTCATAATTCATTATTCTATTTGTTCATGACATCAAATACCATCTGTAATTCAGTCTTTACTAGGGTATAGTATTAGGAGATAGTGTGAAGTAGCTGGTTTCAAAGGAATGTCAAAACTCTAAGTTTTTTGTATAAAGACAGATAAAGGCTTAATTTAATCGGTGAATATTGACAAGATTACGAGAAGGACCTTCAACTGCAGTCCGAGATGGGCTCCCAAGACTTACTTACCACGTCGTTAAGTGGCTGAGCTGAGCTAGTCGATTTCCACGAGCCATGACAACATCAAAAATGTGTGTTGGTCACTTCGAAGTGTTATAGGAATTCGGACCTTCAACTAGCAGTCGAGAAGGGCTCCCAACCACTCGTTAAGGCTGGAGCTGAGCTAGTCGATTTCACGAGCCATGCCAACATCAAAAATCAGCCTGGTCACTACGTAGTGTATTGGGAAATCAAAGGTGAAGCTAGTGAGGAGATATTAGTTCATTGTTGCAAGGAGATCGATGCAGCATTTGTGGATCACGGCTACATTGTCTCAAGGAAAAACAACTCAATCGGCCCTTTAGAGCTTTGTATCGTGGAACAAGGCACCTTCAAAAAGATCATGGAACATTATGTTCGAAATGGTGCAACGATGAGCCAGTTTAAGACTCCAAGGTGCACGACTAATCATATTTTGTTAGATATCTTAGATCAATGTACTATCAGGAGCATACGCGGCAGTGCTTACGAGTGATTTATTTACATGAACGCTAGTAATCAAGGGTGATTCACAAAAGTCATTGCAGAAATCATATGCTAAATTGCTAATTATTATTTCATTTTGTTTAAAAACCTCAAGTATGTTGTATACCACGAGTGTCATCTAAATATTAATGTAATTTGATTTGTGTTGTGTTTGAGTTGTGCCATCATATTCACGTATCGCGTTTTGGTCAATTTAAAAATTGATGTATCACAAAATGTAGTAGTGTTATGGACTTATGGAAAACATACACCACATGTATCAGTTGTTTTAAACGAGGAATCAAGCTGCCGTGCATTACGGCGAGGCTTTTTAAAGTGCATATATTTAATTTGTCATGAATGTTGTCCGCTTATCTGTTCGTCAACAGCAAATGTTACGAAACTAAAAATAATCAACAAATTAAAAATAAGCGTATCAATGTTAATTTTATCATGTTTAAAGGAAAAACATGTTGAAAAGGGCGGCAAATAATCAAAATGCCAAGACGCGATCAAAACAAAGCATTATAATTTTATGTGTAAACTTTAAATCCCAATGACAATTTACCAACTATAATCACTATTTTTCACACAAATATGTAAAAGAAATGTTAAAGTACAACATATTTAAATAACCGCTCACGCATAAATACGGATAGAAGTAGACCTTCTTCACACGTAACTACAATACAAACACAGTTGATGCACCTAAATATGCTATGATGGAGGAAAATGCCATGAAGTTAAAAATTCTCCGGAAACATTGAGGGTTCTTGATATGATTTTAAGACTATACGCAGAGAATCTTTAGATTCATCGATGACCCCAATGCTTCTTGAGCATTTTTAGAATCCTGACCTCTTAAAGCTTTCATGATCGTCTACGTTCGGTTTCATTCTCAAATAAACATAAACATATGGCCACATAGAAAACTCATAATTCTTAAACATCTCACTCGTAATGTTAGTTTTGGATCAACCTATTTGTCTTTAGAGCATAAGTTGGTAAACCATAAAACACAACAGCTGATGCTCTAAACACGAATAGGTTGATCGATAATTAACATTACGAATGAGACGTTTCATACTCGGGAGTTTTCTATGTGGCCATCTTTTTTTATGTTTCACTTTCTCCGTATTTATTTCAAGATTATTAACCCTACATTCAATTCCTTACTTACCTTGGCCATTACATGGTTTCTTTCTGGCAAATTCATCTCTACTTTGAAAGTCGTTGGCTCGCAATGTTCAGTGTTTAGCAAGAAAAAATAAATGCAGGACGCACTATCCATTTATGTAAAATACACACAATTATTAATCATTTTTATTTAATACAAATAGAAAAGCCTATGTATAGAATGAAATCGTCAGCTTGTACATCATACCTGTTTGAGGTTTCATTCTTCAGTAAAACAACGACTTCTCTCAACCAGCCAACTCATTGTTAGATGTTTCGTGAAATCTATCAAGCACTTTTAGCCGTACACTTTTTTGTATTATAAAATTAGCCATGAATATAAAATCAAATTAAAAATAGGCAAATCAAATCTACATAGCATATGAAATCCATTTTCGTCGATTTATCTACAACGTGACTCAGATATCGTATTGACTTCAAAACACGGTTGCATTTTATGTCATCGAGTATTAGCCACGCCAAAGTTACGGGCCCAAGTTACGATATGTCGGACGACCAAACCATCACGGCGAAGCAAGTGCAATCCAAAACTGCCATCTCTTTTATCATGCCAAAACGTTGCAATTCTAAATACAAATTTACGTAAAAAAATTCATAGTAATTGCAGACAGATAGTTTTTGTGGAAACTATAAGGGGGGTTGAATAGTTTACATGTTAATTAGCGTTTTAAAGTTTTACTTCTAAAATTGTTAGATTCGAGTATATGCTTAATCAATCAACAATATGAAGCAATCAATATAACTATCTACTTATAATATCTACACAAACAATATAAAGAGATAAAGGAAAGAACGATCAAACCAAGACACCAAGATTTATAGTGGTTCGGCTATGAAGTTCTTCTTCGCCCTACTTCACTCCTCGAGTATCCGACTTAAGATTTCACTATGTCAACAAGCTCCCTTCAGGCAGAGAAAACCATTTACAAGTCGCTTACGTTATTTTCTGACAGTAAGCTAAATTTTGAGTCATAATCTTGGCTAGAACCAATCTACCATTTCATAAGCACTACACAATCACAAGATCTACACTATCAAATTTACACACTATCCGACTTATACAATCACACAAGATAATCAAAATAAAGTTTTGAATCTAAGAAGAAGAGATGAGAAATTACTAGTCCATATACATGTAATGTACGTGTTAAGTATGAGTAGAAACCTCCTAGGTGTTCGTCCCGTAAGGTTTTTGGACATGTTCATGAGGAATGTACGAAGAATACAGGTGCTAGTGAGAAGATGACTGTGAAGAAGCATAGTTAAACTTCTCGAGGTGTTCTGGTTGGTCAAAAAATGGGTTTTAAACCTCAAAAAGAATATCGACCTGTTACCCAAAAGCCTAATGCTAGTTCTAGTGGTAATAAGAAGAAAGGTGTGGAACCTACTATTGAGGTTAGTAATTCAAATCCATTTGATGTCCTTAATTCAGTCGATAATAATAGGGAGTTTGGTACCAATAGGAGGACTAATAATTTGGTTAATAATGAGGCTACTTCAAGTAGATCCTCTTTTATAAATATCAATAATGATGGGGATTGTGCTAGTCATACTCCTATTGGTGCGAAAATCGATAAAATTGAACGACAAATTGGTGAAGGTAAACTTAAGTTGTTGGATAATGACGGGAACCCGCTCATTCCTATGGGTATTGTGGAAAGTGATAGTGAAGTGGAACTGGTATTTGATGAAACTGCTAACTTAAGGATTCTAACGAGTGGTAAAGATATAAGTGATAAAGGTTATGGTACTAATAGCTTGTTGGAACAATGATGATTATGACTCGTATGATGACGATATGTATGAGAATCAAGATTTGTCCAAGCATCTGCAGTCTATTTGTGATGATCTTGATATCACGGTCCGTGGTAGGAAGAAGAAATAGATTTTTTGATGTTTGTTCCTTATCTCCTCCAACATGGTGATAATTGGTTTCATCCTTGGACCAAGTCTTGCTATATTAAAGTCTTTCTAGGTAACATCCCCAGATTGTGATTAGGTATTTCATTAACAGATTTCTTAACAACTTTCGTTAATAGGTTTCTGTACAGGTTTCTTACTAGCTTTGGTTACCCTCGTCCCCTCTCAAACAACTATTACTAACCTTTCTTGGCAACACTCTATGTTTATTTCCTTTCTTACCTGCACATCTTCCCTCATCAATATTTCTACCACAATAAATCAATACTTGTCTCCAGTCATTTTTCATGTACCAAAGTTGGTTAAACATATGGGCAACCACTAGTTTGCCAATGCCATATTATAACTGGTGTGGGGTACTCCAAATCTCATTGGCCTTAAGATTGGTTTCCATCTTTATTCCCAGGGGATATCAGGGTCAAAAGCTGGATAAACTACCCCATTTTTTACCTTATAGACAGGATCTATTTGGTTGTCATCTGGATCTACTTGTGGTGTTTCCTCATTCACTCCAAATCAACATGACCCTAAACAGATCCCTAGAATGGCATTAACTTAGTCAAGAATGGGTCTGGTGTAGTACTGTTTCTTAATCACAACACTATCATCTCTCTGGTATGAAAAGTCTACATTTTTACTCTTCCAAATCTTCATCACTATAATGAATAGTTATTCATCACTAGTATATAATTCAGCTTTGATCCTAGGTATTTCTCAGTGCCTCTTTTCTATCCAATTTAACCATTTCCATGTTCATCTATACCCAATTGATCAACATACATATCTATCTGAAACCCATTATCATAACCTACCTTCAACATATCCACAATATCCTTGTCTGACTTAAGTTCCCTAATGGAAGTTAACTTAGCACCACTTTTACAATAGTAAACCTTTTCAAAACCATTAGGAACTAACCTTTTAAGAATTTCCAATAGATGTACATATGTCATCTCATCAAAGTTTATATCAGTCAACACTTTGCATTGTCCCTGAAAGTATATCATAGGACATGAAGTGAAAAGAGGCATCCTAGAGAGAATTAACAGTAAATACATCTTTCTTTGCTTTCTTTCTTTTTGGTTCACCTGCAATTACGTTATTAAAAAAATTAAGGTTCATATGCAGTTACGTTATTTACAAAATTAAACATATCACAATTGCTAATGTCATAATTGATACCTTTTGCCATAAGAATTAATGAGCAATCAATCTGGTGGATTTGTAATTAGGGTTCATATGAGGTATACGATTTGGGATAAAGTGTGTGTGAAATGTGTGAAAAAGGGGGAAAAGGTAACCCTAAAAGGGAAGACTTTGACTTTTTTTTAGTGGAAATCATATCTGGAATTTACACGTAAGAATTAATTAAATCTTTTTTACACCGTGGAATTATATGCCAGCGTGTCAGTAACAAGTTGTGATATTGGTGATGTCAACCAAAATTTGAAAGTAAATTGGTGTAATGTGTACAAAAAAAAGTAAGTTGGTCATTACGGTACAAATGGGAAAGTAAGTTGGTAATAAACGGCCTTTACCCTTTAAAAATTGATGTATCACAAAATGTAGTAGTGTTATGGACTTATGGAAAACATACACCACATGTATCAGTTGTTTTAAACGAGGAATCAAGCTGCCGTGCTTACGGCGAGGCTTTTTAAATTGCATGTATTTAATTTGTCATGAATATTGTCTGCTTATCTATTCATCAACGGCAAGTGTTGCAAAACTAAAAATAATCAACAAATTAACAATAAGCATATTAGTGTTAATTTTTATCATGTTTAAAGGAAAAACATGTTCAAAAGTGCGTCAAATAATCAAAATGCCAAGACGCGATCAAAACAAAGCATTATAATTTCATGTGTAAACTTTAAATCCCAATGACTGTTTACCAACTATAATCATCATATTTGACACAAATACGTAAAAGAAACATTAAACTACAACATATTTAAATAACCACTCACGCATAAACGTCGATGGAAGTAGACCTTCTTCACACGTAACTACAATACAAGCACAATTGATGCACCTAAATATGCTATGATGGAGGAAAATGCCGTGAAGCTAAAAATTCTCAGGAAGCATTGAGGGTTCTAGATTTTTTAAGACTATACGCAGCAAAGGTTAACATTTTATCAATGATTGACGATGTTTCATTTTATACACTTTTTCGAGGTTATTTTATATCCTAAGTCATGCAAAATCGACACCGAACCGAACCTAACATGTTTTATAATAATATTATATTAAATATAATGTAAAATAAACAAAATAGAATAATAAATCAAAATTTTAAATTCATATTCATTTTGTTGGTGAAAATTTATATATATATATATATATATATATATATATATATATATATATATATAATTTATATATTATTATTGTATATATATATATATAATATATGATGATGATGATGATGACGTATAGTATGGACCGCCTCGGCCCACTTATACTACTATAGGCTTCGTAGCTGCTAACAGGCTACCCATGTATAGCGGTCACGGCCTTCCGGACCTACAGGTCGCGGCTACGGGCATGCTGGTAGGTTGACGCGGTAACTTCATAAGTATCTTTAGAGAGGATAACCTAAGTAATAAGGATATGCTTTACTATTAATCAGTCAGGTTAATTACAAATACCTACAATATCGGCGCGGTTTATTGTTGGAAAAACATGTTTGAAGCATTATAAATGTTGAAAAGGGCAGCAAAATAATCAAATGCCAAGAACTCGATCAAAAACAAAGCATTATAATTTTATGCGTAAACTTTAATATACCATTGACAATTTACCACTATGATCGCTATTTTCACCACAAATATGTAAAAGAAACGTTGGGTACAACATATTTAAATAACCGACTCACGCTTAAACACGGATAGAAGTAGACCTTTCTTAACACGTAAACTTACAATACAAACACAGTTGATGCACTAAATATGCTAAGATAAGGGGCGTTGAGCTTGAAGATGAAACCGAAAACCGAAACCGATACCGAAAACCGAAAAAAAAAAAGCAACGGAACCGAAAAAAACGAACGAAACTATGAGGCCGATAGTTTGATTTTTAATATTTCAAAAACCAAAAATTTCGGTTCGGTTTCGGTTTTTTCGGTTTTTCAGCCACCCCTTATCTTAGCATATTTTAGGTGCATAAAATGTGTTTGTATGTGTAGTTTACGTGTGAAGAAGGTCTACTTCTATCCGTGTTTATACGTGAGCGGTTATTTAAATATGTTGTACTTTAACGTTTCTTTTACATATTTGTGTGAAAAATAGTGATTATAGTTGGTAAATTGTCATTGGGATTTAAAGTTTACACATAAAATTATAATGCTTTGTTTTGATCGCGTCTTGGCATTTTGATTATTTGCCGCCCTTTTCAACATGTTTATAATGCTTTCAACATGTTTTTCCAAGACGCGACCGATATTGTAGGGATTTGTAATTTTACCTGGACTGATTTAAATAAAGTAAGCATATCTCTTATTTACCTTACGGTTAATCCTACTCTTAAAGATACTTATGATAGTACCTGCGTAATCGGACTGCAGTTGCACCGTAGCCGCGACCGTAGGTCCGGAAGGCAGTGACCAGCTTTATACTTGGTTCGCCTTTTTACGCCAGCTACAGAAGCCTATAAGTTGTATAGTGGGCGAGGCGGTCCATACTATACGTCTTACTTCTTCATCATCTTATAGATATTATGTTATATATATATTTATATATATATATTATATATATATTATACTATATACTATATTATATATATATATAAAATTTAAGCCATAAAATTAATTATGAATTTAAAAATTTTGATTTTATTATTCTTTTTTGTGTATTTACTTATATTAATTATTTATTATTATAAAACTGGTTTGGTGCGGTTCGTTCGGTTTTTGGGACAAACCGAAACCGACCGAATTTTTTGGTTTTTGGAAAAATATTAAAAATCATAATAATCGGTACTATAGTTTCGGTCGGTTTTTCGGTTCGTTTTTTTTTCGGTTTTCGGTTCGGTTTCGGTTTTTTCGGTTTCTTCAGCTCACCCCTTATCTTAGCATATTTAGGTGCATCAACTGTGTTTGTATTGTAGTTACGTGTGAAGAAGGTCTACTTCTATCCGTGTTTATGCGTGGCGGTTTTATTTAAAATATGTTGTACCTCAACGTTTCTTGTTATTTTTGTGTGAAAAAATAGCGTTCATAGTTGGTAATTGTCATTCGGGATTTAAAGTTTACACATAAAAATGATTAATGCTTTGTTTTGATCGCGTACTTGGCATTATGATTATTTGTGCCCTTTTAAACATGTTTTTCCTTTAAAACTGATAAATTAACATTGTTACGATTATTGTTAATTTGTTGATTATTTTTAGTTCGTAACATTTGCTGTTGACCGTACAGTAACGAGGAACATCTTCATGACAAATTAAAATATATTGCACTTTAAAAAGCCTGCCGTTAATGCACGGCAGCTTGTTTACCTCGTTTAAAAAATACTGAACATGTGGTGTATGTTTTCCAATAAGTCCATAACACTTATACATTTTGTGATACCATCAAATTTTTATAAGGGGGGGTAAAGGGCGGTTTATTACAACTTCACTTTCCATTTGTACGTAATGGATCCAACTTACTTTTTTTTGTTCACATTTACACCATTTTACTTTCAAATTTGGTGAAATCACCAATATCACAACTTGTTACTGACACGCTGGCATTAACATTCCACGGTGTAAAAAAGATTTAATTAATTCTTACGTGTAAAATCCAGATATGATTTCCACTAAAAAAAGTCACAATTATTCCATTTTAGGGTTTACCTTTTCCCCCTTTTTCACACATTCACACACAACTTTATCCCAAATCGTTTATACCTCATATGAACCTTAATTACAATTCCACATGTTTGATTGTCATTTATTCTTTATGGCAAAAAGGTATCATTTATGACATTAGCAATTGTGATCTGTTTATATTTTGTAAATAACGTAACTGCATATGAAACTTAATTTTTTTAAATATCGTAAGTGCAGGTGACCAAAAAGAAAGGAAAGCAGAAAGATAGATGTATTTAGTTAATCTCTTATATTGATGGCCTTTTAACTTCAATGTCCTATGATTATTTCAGGGGACAATGCAAAGTGTTGACTGGATATTAAACTCTTGATGAGATGTCATATGTTTAATCTATTGGAATTCTTAAAAGGTTCGTTACTATTGTTTTGAAAAGGTTTACTATGTAAAAGTGGTGCTAAGTTAACTTCCATTAGGGAAATTAAGTCAGACCAGGATATTGTGGATATGTTGAAGGTAGGTTATGATAATGGGTTTCAGATAGATATGTATGTTGATCATTTTGGGTATGATATCATGGAAATGGTTAAATGGGATAGAAATGAGGAACTGAGAAATACTAGGATCAAAGCTGAATTAGATTCTAGTGATGATAACTATCATTATAGTTGATAGATGATTTTGGGAAGTGATAGAAAATGTAGACTTTTCATACCGAGGGAGATGATTGTGTTGTGATTAAAACATTACTACACAAGACCCATTCATTGACTAAGTTTTGCAGTGCTAGGGTTCTTTTATTATGTTTAGGGGTCATGTTGAGTTTGGAGTGGTGAGATGAGGAAAACACCACACGTAGTTCAGATTGACATCCCAAAGAGTCCGTCTATAAAGGTAAAAAAGGGGGTTGTTTATCCAGCTTTTGACCCTGATATCCCTTGGGATAAGATGGAACCAATCTTAGGCATGAGATTTGAGACCCCACACCAGTTAAAGATGGCATTGGCAAACTATGGTGTTGCCCATGGTTACCAACTTTGGTACATGAAAAATGACTGGAGACAAGTATTGGTTTATTGTGGTAGAAATATTGATGAGGGAAGATGTGCAGGTAAAAAAGGAAATAAACATAGAGTGTTGCCAAGAAAGGTTAGGACTAGGTTGTTTAGAGGGGACGAGGGTAACCAAGCTAGTAAGAAACCTGTTAAGAAACCTATTAAGAAAGTTGTTAAGAAACCTGTTAAGAAGATACCTGATTCACAATCTGGGGAGGGTACTAGTAAGTTTTAATAGAGCAATCTTGGGTCCAAGGATGAAACCAATTATCACCATGTTGGAGGAGATAAGGTTGTACATTATGCAAAGATTAGTGGCAATGAATAAGCTTGCTTTCAGCTTAGAAGACACAATCACACCAAGTATAAGGAAGAGGTTAGAGATACTCAAGGAGAAACAAAGGTAAATACATGAATCTGTTTGTATATATTTATAAAAGCTATTTATTATACTAAACTAAACTGTTATTTTATTACAGAGAGTGGGTTGTATATCCAAGTGGATTCCAGGAGTTAGAAGTAAGAAAAGGTGTTGATCAGAGTTATGGTGTGAGTCTGCAACACAAGGTATGTCAATGTAGGCTGTGGGAATTAAGTGGTATCCCTTGTGTGCATGCTGTGGCAGGCTACATGCATGTTGGGACTGACTTAGATGCAGGTGTTAGCCATTGGTATAGTAGGGAGGCATGGTTTAATGCATATCAGTTTTCCATTAAACCTGTGTTTGGGAACAATTATGTGGAAGAGGATAAGAGGTTCCACCTTTACACCAATAAATTAGAAAAATGCCCGGCAGACCTCAGAAAAAAAGAATTCCAGCCCCAGGTGAAACTAGTGGGAGCCAGGTAAGTAGGGTGGGTAGGACTATGACATGTAAGAATTGTTGGGAAAAGGGTCACAATAAGGCATCATGTAAGAAAGACCCACAACCTAAACCTGAAGTTGAAAAAAAACCACCTGGTAGGAATAAGCAAGTATTTGTGGGGCAGTGTGCATCTAGGGGTGGTAGTAGATCTGGTAGAGGTGATGGCAATGATGGGAGTGGTAGTGGTAGTGGTGTAAATGATGCTAGTGGTAGTGGTGTAAATGCTGGTAGTGCTAGTGGTGGAAGGGGTGGTGGTAGAGCTGGTGGAAGTGGTGGAAGGGGTGGTGGTAGAGCTGGTGGAAGTGGTAAAAGGGGTGGTGGAAGGGCTGGAAGAGGTAGTGAGAGAGGTGGTGTATTTCCAAGCTCAAGTAGTTGTGTATTTTAATCTGCTGAACAGGTATGTTTATACATTCTTTACCATGCTTCGGTTAAACACTACTTATGCTAAATCAATGTTGTTTGTATAGGAATATCAACTGGAATTAGATGAACAAGCATTTAGGGAATGTATGGAAGAACAAGCATGAGAACAAGCTAAAATAGATGCTGAACAAGAAAAAGTTGGCAGGAAAGAAAGAGAAAGAACAGGATATGAAGAAAAGAATGTTACTTTAATCCTGCAAATTGGCCAGAAGAATCCATGGAAGAAGCACCTATGAATCAGCAGTACCATGAAGTTTTTATCCCAAGCATCCATTCCCAACCCACTCAACAATCTGGAGTATGGGTTGTGGACACAACTGTTAGTGATGATGGACCTGCTGTGGATAAAGGCAAAGCAAAAGCATCAGTTGAAGATGGACCTGCACCACAACAAGGCATATCAATTGAAGATGGACCTGCACCAAAAAAGAAAAGAGGAAGGCCACCATCAAGTGTAGATGGCATTAGGATCCACCATAAGAATCGTGGCAGATCTGAAAGAATTGCCAATATGAAGTTGAACAAGCCTTTTCAGTTTGACAAATTTGGAACTGGTAGTACTCCTGACAAGGCTTTTGATGTGGAAGAGTAATCATTTGGCTGTTTCATGAACTGTAATGAATGTTTAGGAACTTAACATTTTTCCTGTTATGTATGGGTCAAAAGTGGTAGACAATTACATGTGCTAAATGCAGGTTTTATGGGCCTTGCATGTTATCTTGGCTTTTTGTGTCTTAAACAATGTAACACTTTTGACCACCATTAAGCAAGGAAATGCAGGACCCATTGTTTAATGGATAATTTGTTAATTTTCTCCATAAACCATGTTCACATAAAGTGTTATGTTCCCAAGTCCCTTTGGTGGTTTGTTTTTTAGATTGTCTGTGATTGTCTGTGCATATATAAGCAATACAATGTGCACCTCTTGCCTTCAACATATTCGAATTATCATTCCTAAAATCATTCTATCATAAAACATGATTACATAAAATTCAATTACATAAAACAACCTACCCACAAACCTCACACAAAGATTAGCTACTACACCCTAATTCATTAACATAAACAAGAAACACCCATGGATAAAAAAGATCATGAACTTTTCTTCCAAAGCTTGCATTTTTTTAGGCTTTGTTGTGATCATCTTGTTAGCTAGGACAAAGTCATCTTGAAGGATCATCAATAGTTCTTGGCTTCTTATCTCAGTATCAATGTCTTGCATTTGATGAGGATGAAGCTGTCCATACATGTGATACAAATGGTCTCTATACCATGAATTATCCAACTCAGGATCATACCAGACAAATTTGTTACACTTTCTCACACCAGCTTTCTGATGTATTCAACATTTATTAAAAAAATCTTAATCAAAAACCAAGAAAACAATTGATCAATTATGAACTAAACTTTACGTATCTGTTAGGGCACACAAGAAACGCCTGCAGGTTTTGTGAGAGTCCAATGATCGTTTGTGTGTTCAATCAAGGGGAGATTACACTTGCACTCTGTAGGGATGATGCCATCGTAACTAATTGAAGACATAATTTTAATTTTGGGTTGGGAAGCTTTTAGGGTTAAGTTATTAATTGGGGATGGTATAATGAAGGGGAGGTGATGAATGTAGGGGTTTAATAGGTAAAAACGGGTCGGTATAATGAAGGGGATGTGGTATGTATTTGCCACGGTGGACTCTTTTTACTGAATTGAAAATAAAAAATTAAATAAATTATTCGTGGTATCTAACCCGGTCATCTGGGTGTTATTATCACAAAACAAATACAATGTCGTTGGCTGTAATGCTTGTACAAAAATAAGTTAGTTGTCATTACGGTACAAATGAACAAGTAAGTTGGTAAATTAAACGGCATTTACCATTTTTAAATTGACCAAAAACGCGATACCGTGAATATGATGCACAACTCAATACAGCACAAATCAAATTTCATTAATATTTTGATGACACTCGTGGTGATACAAATACTTGAGGTTTTTAACAAATGGAAAATTTTAATTAGCAATTTAGCATATGATTTCTGCAATGGCGTTTGTGATTCACCCTTGATTACTAGTGTTTCATGTATTAAAATAATCGTAAGGCACTGCCGGAGTATACTCCTGATAGTTCTAATTGATCTAAGTTTTCTAACAAAAATATGAATAGTCGTTGCATCATTGGAGTCTTAAATGGCTCATCGTTGCACCATTTCGAATCAATAATGTGTTGTTTACCATGTTCCTTTTTGAAGGTGCCTTGTTCCACGATACAAAGCTCTAAAGGGCCGATTGAGTTGTTTTTCCTTGAGACAATGTAGCCGTGATCCACAAATGCTGCATCGATCTCCTTGCAACAATGAACTAATATCTGCTCACTAGCATCACCCTTGATCTCCCAATACACTACATAGTGACCAGGCTGATTTTTGATGCTGGTATTGCTCGTGAAATCGACTAGCTCAGCTCCAGCCTTAACGAGTGGTTGGGAACCCTTCTCGACTGTTAGTTGAAGGTCCTTCTCGGTAATCTCCCCCCCCCCGTGTCATACTTCACCGTTTAACAATTTGCTTATCGTATGTATAAAAACTTAAGTTTTGGACTTCCTTTGAAAAAACCAGCTACTTCGACCACATCTCCTAATCTATATCTGTAAAGACCTGAAATTATAAATGTGTTTGATTGTCATGAAACTAATAGAATAATGATTTGAATATTGATGGAACTTTTTTTGTGTTTCTAGCTCCTAGCTTCAATCCCGTTTTCCGTTTTCGTTAATTTTGTATCGTTAAAATAATGCTATATATTTTCTGCAAAAATGCAAACTTTTTAAAACCTTAGTGTATGATTCGATCTTCATGCGAACTCTATTGCAATATATAGTTTATATCATCGTTGTTAAGATCTCTTAGGATCTTACGATTTTACGATATTGCAAAGCGAAAACGATCTCGGAATTCGCTACATAGGATCTTTGTCGATACTTAAGATCTTATTAGGATACCGTCTTAACTATAGGATATAAGATCTACTCCGATTCAATCTTACTTTTCTCGAACCACAAACTAAAAAACTACAAATTTATGGGTTGTGTTTCGTAGAATTTAAAAAACAACATGTTAATCTTCTTAATCATATAATTTTGTGTTTATGATATATAATAATTTGTAGATTTGTTTTATATACAAAGACTATTTAATCAATGACATTATGAGTAGGATCTTACACGATCCCGATCCGATCTTCGATCTCGATCTTGCAAAGATGAAAACGATCATGGGTAGGATCCCGATCTTGAGACGATAACGTGGTGGAGACGTTTCTTTTCTTTTTTTGTGATCATTGATTTGATCACTTGTGATTTTGCCTCATGTGGGTGTGGGATTAGATTTTCAAGTGGTGGAAGTAGGTGGGGGTTTGTTAATACTTACACCATTGATGAATTCTTTGCATCTAATGGTAACGTTAATATCCCCATCTATTACTCTAGTGTTTGGCAAACGGGTTATTTGGACTGGCGGGTACTTCATTTGGAAAGAAAGAAATGCTCACATGTTTGGGAAAAAAGTTTCTAACACTAATAAAATTGTTCAAGATATTCAACTTAAAAGCTTCGAATGGATCACGAGAAGATCAAATAAGAGAAATGATATAATATCGGCAACAGTGGGCCTCAAACCTTAATACATCTTAATTGGAGGAAACTCATTTAATCCAGAGTCTCACCATTAAGTGGATAGATAAGACCTCATATTTTACCACTTATTTATTGTTCCCAACCCTTAATACATCTTAGTTTGGCCTTGGTGTTTTCAGGTTCTAAAGTGGTTTGTGGCATGATTGTGTGGTCACAATGGGTAATTATATCAATTGGTTGGCCCAGGTTGATGGAATTTTTTTTACCATTTAAACGGTGTTGTCACTTTCTTTTTGGTTTATTTGCCTTGTGGTTTCACATGCTTGTCTTTTGTCCCATTTTCATACGCAATATGTATTTGTATTGGTTATGTTATTAGTAAAGTGTCTTATGTTCAATAGTAACCTGTGGCGCCTTTGTATTATTATTTCTCTTGTTGGTTATATATATTGTTGTCTTTCTAAAAAAAAAGATTATGATCTTAAAAACTTGGTTTTATATATTATGTGGTTGTGTGTTTATATCCAGGGACGGAGCCAGGGGCTGGCGGGTGCTCGCCCCCGAACCCCCCCCCCCCCCAAAAAACCGGCAAAAGTATCCCACTTCTTACCATGTGTGTTACGATTGTAGAAACATACAATTTATAAAGGAGAGTCAAGAGGTTTAATAATGAACTGTGTTTATTTTTTGATGGTGAAAATTACGACCAAAAAAGGGAGTTATGCATTTTTTGTGGGGCCATTTAAGATGAAACATTTTTGTCGGCAGATCCTGTGTTTATTATTTGTGGCTCCAGATAAAACTGTTTTTTTATATTATATTTAGGATGTATAAGTTTTTTTTAGCCACTGGCAACATTTAATAAATATTTCTTATTTGGATAAATCAATGCATGGCCAATTAAAGGAAAAATTGAGAAGAAAACTAAATACAAATTCTTTTTCAGTTCATGTTAATGTTATTTTTTGGAAGATGTACTCTTCTGTATATATTTTCAATTGTGTGATAAATGAAACTACTCCTTTTTATAAAAACTTCAACGTTAACAATGTACGACTCCTTTTCATATACTCCGAAATATATAATTACGGCCCCCTTAACTCCATTTTTCTGGCTCCGTGGTCTCGTATATATCGGTTTTGTATCAAGTCTCCTATATCTGGTGTATGCAAGTAAACTCATCGCCAAACAAACTAAACACACTAACTGAAAACGTTTTTAGGTCCCTTAAAACTTCTTAGTTTACAAAAAATTAAATCTGAACATAACAGTTTGAAAACGAAATTTTGAAATGTTGAGGAGTTAAATACATCGTGAATAGGTAGTAACGAACGAGCTCATACTGTTTCCCAATCTCAACCTTGGATAATGGCACCGGATCATCTTCTAGGTAGTCTACGTCACCAACAACAGCATTAGAAACCATATGGTCACAAGCTTTATGACGCTGAAGGTGCAATGGTATGAATTCAAAGTAAGAAAATGTTGGAACCACAACGAATGTCACATCCTGAGCATTAAATGACGGTTCCATGTTCACACCGATCCAACTCTCCGTGGACCCGTATTCAGCGCTCACCAGTGGTAAATGGTTCCCCTGAGTAATGCTTTAGTTTCTTCTCCAAGTATGGTAGATTGGAACCCGTCATTTTGGAGTATACATATTTTTGCATTTTGGCCAACTTTGGGATCTAACCATACCATCCTTGATTGTTCCAATCATCGCATTTTGATTCTAATACACTTTGCTAGGACACAAATCAGGTTTTATAACGTCAATCAACCGATTTCCTCGTTACATGGTGAGAGTGATTCTAGGACTTAAAGGTTCACAGTAGAAAGGTCATTGATATGTCTTCTCCAATAATCTTGGATAAGTTAAGTGCTTGAACGATGGAATATGGCAAAAGTGGAAGTAGATGTTTTGATTGAGGAGAGTATAAGAGTCCTGAGGAGGAAAGGGACAAGTAACGTAGATTGCTTGTAGTCGCCACTCAAGATGACCTCTTGAGGGCTACAAGTGTATGATTTAGTCTGTTGTTGCTTCAGTTTGAACTCTTGGCTTGCGAAGTAATGAGTTGTGGCTGTTCCTGCTGATAAACCACCCTTTGTTTTGAAAAGTTTGTTGCCATAAATAAACTCAAGAATCTTGCCTCCTTCTCTTGTAGGATATACCCTTCAAATAAATTCATCAAACTGATTTATGAAAATGAAAAAATTACATGGTTAAATTGTTAACGCTATGTAATCCCAATCTAGCTTCTTGCTAGTTTTAATCAAATGTCGTCCATAGAAAAAAAAGGATCGTCACGACTCACGAAGAACACACAAAATAAAGTTGATAAGAGCATTGATCTTTACAGGAAGTTTATGAACATCGTCCAAGATGAAATGAAGGTGACATAAAGTTTGTTTTCAAAACAGTTCATTGATGGAGAGAGATTTAAATGGAAGTTAATTTTTATTTTTTTTTTTATATATTAGGACGAGAAAAAATGGTACCACTCATATTTTAAGTTAGTTGAAATATATATACTGAGTAAATTTTCAGAATTTTTCAACAAGCTTTTATTTTATTAATTGAAGTCTTTCTGCACTTTGTACGAATATTTATTTTTTTATTTGATCTTTTCCAGTTTCTTGATGCTTGTACTTCCTATGTATATATATTGGTCAATGTAGAAGAATATTTGATAAAGGTAAAAATGGTTTTTGATCACCAAAGTGAAACCGAGAAAACCTAAAGCAATTTCTTCAGAAAAATTTCTTTTGTGCATTTAACTGCCCTCACTTGGGGTAAGTTCACAATATTAAGCGAAGACAAAACACAAGACCACAACAATTACGTCACGATCATACACACAAACACACAAACAGACAGATAATAGATATATAGATAGATTTTTTATGGAAGAGAGACCAGAGAGAGAGAGAGAAAGAGACCTTAATCTATAAGCTGCAGCCAGCTTGAAGATTTGAAGAGTGGTCATGGAGCTATGGGAAGTGAAGGGAATAAACTTTTGTCTTCCCTCAGTTGTTCCAGAGCTATGCAAACAACCCATCAGGAAATAATTAACAAATGAAAAAAAAACGTACAATAATCTTAGTATCCTAATTGTTCTAGAAATCGCTAACCATTGCAAATTAACAACCGGTATAGTATCTTGCAAGAGAACTATATGTTAAAGATGGTACGCGTAAATTGGTAAGTCCACTGACTACCTAATTGGTTTGTTGAACCCTAATTACCTAAATAAGGTTATAGTTAAGTTGGTTGCTAATCATTTACCTTAAGGAGAGAGTGGTGATTAGTTGTTTAGTGAGTAAAGGGGAAGTATCTCCATCAGCAATCCTCTTAATATATGGTTCTAAATCTGCATAGGAAGCCAATGGAACTTTCGATACATAAAGCGACTCCAGTTCTTCCCCATCCATGTTACTGACATCATCGATATTTCCTAACCATTTCTGCAAATACTCAACCCCATGATTCAGCTCAAGAATCTTCTTTAGTGTTTCCGTTTGAACTTTCTTGGCATTCATTGCCACTTCTTCGAACCAATTCATTGTATCGTCAGTTAAACTTGATACATGAGTCAATTCCATTGTGTAAACCCTCGCTTTATGAAGTATGAACTAATGAGAGAGATGATTTGGTTGAACCACAATGAATTCGAGGATATATGACAAGCAGAGAATCTATAGGTGGGAGGGGAACATATGGGTATATGACATTTAAGGAAAAAAATCTATAGGATGGGTATTCCATTTAAAGAAAATTACTAAACAATAGAAACCTACTTACGACATGCACAACGCTTAAAATGCCATCACAAATTAATAATTTATAAACTTTTTGACTTTATAAACTTTTTTTCACCACGATAAAATAAGTGTTACATACAACTTTATAAATGTTTCATATTAATTGATTAATGTTTTAAAGTTTATGAAAAGGTTTAAGAATAAATTCTTTTGATGTCTTCTATATGTAAAATTACTTTGCAATTTAGTTGAAATAATCTCATACATTTTCGTAGTTTTTAATACCTATTCAAAAACCTTTGATAATGGATGCCTTTTGTAACATGCTCCATTCTGTTCTTAAAGGTAAAACAAAATTTTAGAAAAATAACGCTCGCTACACTATTATCCACCTATCAACTTCATATTGATTGATTGAAATATTAGTTGATATATTTGTTATTAATCTATATTAGGCCCATTAGTATGGATGTCATTAGGCTAGGCCCATAGTTTAAAATGTTCTCTTGTATTCTATATATAAATTAGTTGTTTCAATAATGTTATACATATTTCGTGTGGGCTTGGTTAGATGTGCATGTCTCTTGTAGGGTCGGGCCCTTCAAAGTGACTGGCATTGTACTAGAGCAAGAGAAGTGATGATTTTCTGCCACAATTAAAAGTAAAACAGTAGCCTTACGTGGGGAAGGAACCCCTTCGATTAGACTCTGGCGTGAGAGTTAAGTATTCATATTGTCAGAGTATGTGTCAGATAGAATAAGAATAATTGTGTACCTTTTGGGATGTATTGTGACCCCTATTTATAGGTGTCTAGTACTAGGGTTTCCTAGTATTTCGGTTACTTAAGTAGTGGCCGGAGTGGGTCCCTTGTCTGGCAAGGGTCGCGGACAATCATGTTGAACGGACGCAGATGTTCTGCGGACGGAACGTCTTGTAGGTGGATCCGCTCGTGACGGATCGTCTACAAGTGGATTTGTGGACGGATCGTTTGATAGGGGCACGATAAAAAAAGCCCCTCATGCGAGATTGGGCTTTACCATGGCCTGTTATTGATAGGTTTTGCCATAAAGCCCAAGTGATAATGTGGCCCAAGCCCATAGGCTTGGTATTAACCATTTATACGTCATCAAGTCCCCCCAGTCTAGTATGATATTGCCCGTGGGTTATTTCCTGCGTGCGGTGATCAATGCTAGACTTCTACTTTATTTCCTCCTTGCGTTCTGTATTTTTGCTGTACGTCTTCTGAGTTGTTGACGCTTCAATTACGTGGAGCGTTGCTGTCCTTTTACCTTCTGACTTGTGGCAGCTTTTCACCAATTTCCATGCGCTTTTCTATCGTCGATTAGGCAAGTGGCACACACGTGGCGTCATCCAAGTATCGGTAGGAGTAACTATCTCAAGGTAATTCAGTATAAATACCCCTTGTTTTTACTGTTTTTTCTCTTCTCGAAATCTTTCTGCCTCCATTGTTAATTTCTTAGCTTTTACCTCTTTCTCCTCGTGCGTCACTTTCCTCGTTTCCAGTTTTTCGAGATTCAGGTTAGCATTTATCTTGGTGTGTTTCTTCATATATGGTTATAAACATTTATTATGACCTTCCCCACCGAGAAGAAATGGTTTTAGAGTGCTTTTTCTATAGTTATTATATTCCGATGAGGTTCATCCTACAGCGCCGGGGCGGGGATAGGAATACTCACCCAATTTCCTGAGGGTAAAGTGGGTGTCTATAATAGGTTATTTTATTACCTGTGGCTATAGAATTCCTTTACCAAGTTTTTTGTATCATTCTCAAAATATTTCGTATTATACATATTGCTCAATTATCCTTTTGTGTCCGCTTCGTATATTCTCAAATTCGAGGTTTTGATCACGTCCGTACTTGATTCTTGGCCCGTGGTGGCTGTTTTCCGTGCGTTTTATACGGTATGTATAAGTGATGGGATTGTTTTCGTTTGCGTAAAACGTTCCCTATCGGATCCATTCATTGTCTCTCGAAGCCTCCGGGAGCGGATTTATTAAGAATGGGCGGACCATTTTTTCTGGGTTGATTCCCGAGTGTTTCCTATCTCTGTTCCTTTGTATACTGGGGGCGTGTTGGAGAAGGATCCGGCTCCCCATCTAACTGCTCGTCAAGAACAAGCTGTTCAGGTCCTTTCTTCTAATAAAGCTCCCTTCCGCGCGTGTATCAGGAATGATTCTTAGCTCCTTGTGGGTTTAAAGGCATTGCTATCTCCGTTTGGTGAAAATACTTATCCAGCTTTTGAGGGACCTGATAGAACGGGTGGGTGGAAAGTACTTAGCCTTTGTGGGAATTTCTTTTTTTTATCTATATATATTTGTGTAAGGTGTTTAGTCTTTTGGTATTTATTTTTGCAGATATGGGGTTTGCTAGGACTATATCAGGACGCTGACCCCGGAAGGTAACAAGCGGATAGAAGTTCAAAAAGGGGGAGGAGCAATAGTGACGTTGTTTGATAGTATAAAACATTGCTTCGTTTCCCTAAATGCTCCTGCAGCTGGCACATCAAGCGAGCGGTAGTGGCTCTGGCGTGGTGCTAGAGGTTTTTTCTTGCGGAAGCGAAATGTTGTTGAAGAGAACGTCATTCGGAGGGTGCTTTTCTTGATCCATCAGACCCGGACATGTGTGATGTGACTGTTGTGGAGGAAAGATGTTGCTTCAGAGGCCACAGACGGAGAAGCCAATGAGTAAGATGTTGTTAAAGCGAAGCGACACCTCTTCCTGCTAAAAAGATTGAGGGACGGATCATCCTAGCCTTGCTTCTCGGGACAGGTGGGAAGTCGCTTGCTAGCTCTGTGGATGTCCCTCCAGGAAAGTTCCCTTACATTAGGGACTTTCTTCTCCGGAGGGACACATTCCTCCACCATGTTACCGTGACCGGGTATATTAGTACTTGCCATTTTCTTTGATTTTTTATTTACCTGTATATACATTTCTTTTTATGCTATTTCCTGCGCCTTCGAAGCGTTGTTCACTGTCTGATTGATTTTTGTGACTTCTAGCGATGGTAAGACGCTTGTTGTAACCACGTCGGGTGTGGGGGGTATTCTCAGCCGAAGAAGTCGGAGGAGTCGACTGACTCTTTTTATGAGGTAAGACCCGTCTGAATTCTGAAGCTGACTAAGCGTTGGTTTAGTCCTCGCTGCGAGCATAACAAAGATCTACTCTGCTGTGGACGGCTTTTATTGTCGAACGTTGGTTGATCGCAGTCGCTTCCCCCGGCTTTTTTCCACACTCCCGTAATATGGATTATGATTTATTGTTTGCGGTGTTTAAATGTGGGGAGGGCTGCGACATTATGTCTTGGGTCGGATGGTGAGGTCCCGTGCTGTACATGAGCTAGAACTTATATAGAGTAACTTAAAGGTAATTGATGCTCGGGGTGTTATTCTTCAGGAAAAAAGATGCTGAGATTGCTAGGCTCGAGTCTTTGGCTGTGAGGAGAAGCAGACGGTAGGCGCGGAGGTTCTTCGTCTCCGTGATCAGGGTTTCCGTTTTGCTGCGGGTATAAATCCCTTGTGAGCGCGGAGGTATCGGATTCTAAAGAATGTTGGCTTCACAGTAAGGATAACTGACTTCTCACCTCCTTGATTCATGTGACTCATATCTTAAGTATGCCCTTGTGAATCTCAAGCTACCTGTGGTGAGGCAAGGAGCGTGTTTACTTCACTTGTCCTACGAAAGAGAGGACTGGCATCTGAGTATGACTGTTATTCCGGGCTCGTTTCATGTTACGGTATTTTTTTAATTTTTTTAACATTCTCTCTCTTCAGGTTTCCACTCTTCATTCTGCTTTCTGTGGACTTTAAGGGAAGATGGCATGGAAGCTCAGCAGGAAAGAGCAGAGGCCAAGAATTGTACAATCGTGTGGCCCGACTTGTGGAACACGTGATGGATGTGTCCGGTACTCTTGGAGGAGGAATTTTTACCCTGCCTACCTGATACCCTGGCTGGCGCGAAGGTGGTTGTTGACGTAAGGGGCTGGAGCTTTGCTATAGTGGGTAAAATGTTTGAAAGTCCCGAGTTTTTATAACAACGGAAATTTGGGTCTTGACATTTAGGGACCGGGCCGTGGCTTTTGGGTTGCAAGAAGGTTTGGCTGGCCCCGGATATGAGCATGGAATTGCTGGTGACCACCACTTTCAGTCGTCGTGGCATACAATCCTAAAGAATACATAAGGAACAATTATCTTGAACGCGGTACAAGGCTCTGACAGAGGTGGATTTTCCCTGATTCATTTGTTTGAAGTCTAAGAAAGATTCTGGGGTGGATGAGGTCTTGGATTGTTTGGTTTTTGCTGGACGGACCTTTTGCTAAATCTTACTGAAATGAAGTGCCTATCTTCAAACCGTTGCTTGAGCAAACTCTTCCGTTCCCTATTATAATGCCTGATGTAAATGTGTTGCGGGGAGAATTCTTTGTCCTTCCTTTGTCTTCTTAACGTTCTATCGTGCCTGAGGGCGCGCAAAAAGAATGCCGCAGCTCTTCGTCAGTTATGGTGATTATTGTTTGTTGTGAATTCACTTTTTACGTGACGGACATTACAGAATTACCATTGTTTATCTTAGTCACTACGCTGAGGACTAGAATAGGCCAACTATGTATAGTTTAGAGGGCGAATGGGCTATAAATACCCCTCTATGGCTTCCATTAGAGGGGTTGAGTATTGGCATTGTCACAAGTAAATTTTGTATCACCTTTCATCCATTTTCCATCTAATATCACAATCCATCTTTCCCATCTCACTACTCTTCTCCCTCTTCTCGGAAAATGGCTATCATGTGGTTTGACTCACCTCAGTCCACCGGATCATGGTTTGCGTTAAGACCTTCAATTGTCCCCCGGGGGGGGCGGGTATCAAGAGCCCAATTTTTTGGGCAACATACTCTTGGGTCGGGTTTATCTTTATGGTCCGTTTGGTCTTGTCACACTTTCTGTCATTTTTGTCATTGTTTATCTTTCGTGTGTTCACTTGTCTCAAAAAGTCACAGCTTCAATTTTTTTTAGATTTTTTTAGTATTTGCTTTATTTGGGTTACTGTTTATACTTACATTTTTGGCATTAATTAACTGTATTTCAGCTTACTCTGTAGGCTTATGTTTATCGTGCATTAATTCAAGGTTTTAGATTGGCATTTCTTGTTCTTGGTCATGGTCTGAATAAGATGAATACAACGAAAGGCCAAATAGCAACTTTTTGGATCTAGATAGGACAAATACTAGTCACCGAACGAGTTCAAACTTTTTTATAGTGTCGGATCTAGTCATTTGCTCAAGAGCAGAACTAGTTAATTTTCAAATGGAGCGAACGAGTGACATTACAACATGAACCGAAACGAGCTCAATCTTTAGGCAAATCGAAACGAGGTTGCTTTCTGGCATTGTCAACTCACGAACGTGTGAAGACCACTTTGTGGATCGAACGAGTCTTTAAATCCTTTGTGGAGTCCGATACGTAGCTTTTACCATTCGGGACCCACCACCCGAATAGTTAAGATTATGAGAAACCCGCAACGAGTGGCCACCTTGAAGGAACACGAAAACGGAGTTTATTACATAAGGATCGAACGAGTTATTTAAGCAATGAGGACCGCGAAGAGTTTTTAGGTATTGAGAACCGAAACAAGACTCAAACCGAGTCAACTCGGTATTTACCGAGTTGACTCGGGTCAACTCAACTGAGTCAGGACAGAAATGAAGAAGTGACAAACAGACTCGACATCAACTCAAAATCAACAACATCAGCCTCAATCAAACATCACAAATAGAAAAAACTAATCACAACCAGCCATAACAATCCAACAAAGATCTAACCTAATATTCCCATCTCCACATCATCTCCAATACTCAAATCAAAATAATATAAAACAAAGATGTGATCTCAGATTCAAGTTTCGTGTGGTACCATTAACATTCAGAACTTTAAAGATCCAATCACACAAAATTTACATCATCATCGATCTTATAAGCCATAGCTCTTTCTTTCATTTTCGAAAATAAAGATTGAGGTATAACAAGTATGTCACCCTCAATCTTAGTTTCGTTCAAAAGACACAACCTTGATCACATACACCTACCTGAGACCCAAATTAAAAGGATCTTGAAGCCAATTGTTTTGATTCTTTCGTCGGTGGTGGGCTTGTGAAACCAGTCGTTGCTAACCACGATTGATAAGGAAATATTGGAGGTTTTGAGAAAAGAGTATGGTGGTCCAATGATTGAGAGAGAGATGTATGGAAATTTTGTTTCTTATTGTGCGTATGGGTATGTGAGAGATTGGAGGGCGATGTTGAAATGAGATGTCGGGATTCAGGGTTGGCTAATAGAGAAATCATTAGGGATTTCTTTGTATTTTTCTAATGTCAAGGCTAGGTTATAAACTAAATCAGGGGCTGGGCACAAGATAAATGTGGTGGGCCTAATATATTCTTAGTGTTGACATTAGGGCTATGGATTTATTGATAACATTAATGGGAAATGGCTGAGGTAATTCATAACGGGCTGACTGTATGGATATCTAAGCCGGGTCTTAACAAAGAACATGGGCTGATCGTTGTGGTTATAGACAATTTTTGTGGGCCTTAAGTGTGGACACGTTATCGGATTAAGTCGGGCATAACAGCTTGTGTGATTAACTGTTGTACATTAAAACTAAATTCGGCTAAATGATTCACTTGGGATGATTTTTTGCCATATTTAGTTGTTAATGGATACAATTGAGATTCAATGCTTATCGGTTGTATTTGAAGATTACAAATGAAATTTGTGACAATGTGACGATTTTTAAGTGACGAGACCAGGATCAATTTTGGATAAAGAATCATGAAACTTAAAGGCTAGATTTGGAATTAATTTTTTGTGGCTACGGAGTTAATCAAGTATCACTTATTTGAGATTGAAGTGGCATTTTACGAAGGAGTGTTCTTATTTTATCTTGAAGTCGGGAGCTTGGTTGGATGGCATGAATTCAATAGATATCTTGCTCGAGCTTAATTATAGTTGCTAGACTTGGTTTATATAGTTTCAGCTGTCTAAGGGTTGGACTGTTGAAGACTGGTTAACTATCACTTAAGGAGTTACATTGTTTAGTACTCAGTGTCACACGCTCAGTCGTTGTGGATTAATCGCAGTAGAGGTGATGTGGATGAGTCTCTTACTTTGCCAAGGGGTATTGAGTACTTAGAGAATTTGATTGGAAGCACAAATTCTCAACAATCGTTCTTCCAACATTTAGGCAAGCCGTAAGTACTAGAACGGGGAAAATTCTACTTCAGTTTCAAGTTTGGTATATCTGGTTTGCTTCATCAGTGGTTACTTCAAATAGCGTTCGAAACGGTTGGTAACATGATAGCCAGAGAGAGGTGATGAGTAGAGATTTGATCAGCAATTGATTCTCAAGGGTTAGATCTGAGCTAATTTATTCCTCACACAAGTACTCAAGTAAATTGCTCGTCCATGGTGTTGCTGATTCCGACAAGTCGAAACCAGCAAGGGGGAAGGAGAAGATTCACCCTTGAGCCTTTGCGAAGGAGAAGATTCACCCTTGAGCCTATGCCTTTCTTGATTCTTGAAAGCTTGACATGGAGCATCTTTCTTGAATTTTTTTTAAGTTAGGCCATGCCGGGAAGACAAATGTCCTAACCGCGGAGAATATCAGCGCTTTAACTATGGCTTTGGGTGCATTTCCTTCAGACAAATGGGGAAGTGATACCTTGAGAATTTGTATGCATTTATTTGACTTTCCAGGAGGAAGCGGCTTTCTGGGCTTGTGAGAAGAATTATTCAAGTGTGAGAAGATACGTTGCTGATCCAGATATGCTTACCACCAACGATCTATCACTCATCTTTATTCTTAAAGGAGCAGTAATTATTTGATGTGGTTATCTACCAGTTTCGACTGCTGGCACTTACATTATTCTAAGCTTGTTGTAAAGCTTTGTAAACTGCTCATTGAAGAGGATTGCTAGTTTGGGGGGAAGCTTTGAAAGCTTCTAAATAATGAATATGTGGCATGAATTAGGGGGAAGGCTTGATTCATGCTAGTTTGTGAGGGACGCTTTTAAAGATTCTAAATCAAGCAATATGTGGCTTCGTATTAGGGGAGCTAATTCAGAGCTCTCCTTAACCAGAAGTGTATGGTTACTTAGTTCGTGCCTATTTAAGTTTTTCTCTTACAAAAGTACTTCAAAGATGATTCTTGTTTGGCAGTGAAGACTTGAAGTCAAACACCACAGAAGGACTATCAGCATATGAAGCTCATGGATGTTCTTGTTCTTATATCTATTATTTACTTGTTCGGAAATTTTTGTAAGTAATTCTGTTAAATCAGTTCCGCTAGGGGAAGATTACTTGGGAATTCACCTTTTACATGACGACATTCGAATTACATAGTTTATAATAGTCACATATGAGAGGACTAGAATATGGAAACTAGTGCGTATAGTTTAGAGGCGTATGGGCTATTAAATACCCCTTTATGGCTTCCATAGAAGGGATTGAGTCATTTGGCATTGTCATGTATTTGTATACCTTTTCATCCATTTTCCACTTTAGATCACAAGTCATCTTCCATCTCACTTCTCGTCTCCCCTCTCGGAAAATGGCTATCATGTGGTTTTGACTCACCGCTTGACCACCGGATTCTTAGTAGTATACGTTAGACCTTCATTGTTAGTTTTCTCATTCCTTTGTCCTCTGCAGAACTTGCTGGGTCAGGCTAGCACTTCTGCATTTATCTTTTGTGTTGAGGACTTGGACACTGACGAGGATTTGGGGAGCGTGGTTTGCATGCCCTAATTTGAAGATCCTCGTTTTGAGATTTTGCCGTGACCGTATGTGGTTT
Organism: Tanacetum coccineum; assembly: GCA_026074375.1. NCBI lineage: Eukaryota > Viridiplantae > Streptophyta > Magnoliopsida > Asterales > Asteraceae > Tanacetum > Tanacetum coccineum. Next base: position 23,098 of record BQNB010026498.1, on the reverse strand, counting down.
ATTTTGTATGCCGTGGCCGTATGTGGCTATTGCGGCTTTATTGTAAATTGACATTAACTTTGTAAGTTTAATATCTTAATCGTACGGATTCGTTGTTGGTTCCCGTACCATAACAGTTTTTGGTGCTTTGTTCGCTATCTTTTGTTTATTACTGGTGTACGTTCGTAATAGATAGTCTTATGAATATTTGTGGGTTATTCTCCCGGTGCGGGGCTTGCAATACCTCTTACACACCTGAGCTAATTTTGAGGTTGCTCAACCTTTATTATACGGGATAATATTTTTGTGGAGCATGGCTCTTGTTGCATGCTTGCTTTAACATTAAATAACTTTGCAAAGTAAAGATAATTTAAAATTTAATAAACTTGTGAGGGTAGCTTAATCCCCACCTTTCATTGGAAATTCCCAAATATTACAAGATGCGAAATAATCAAGATATTGACCTCCGGACATCAATGTGCATTCATAGGGCGATATTCTTACATTTCATGTATATAACCATTTTTTTGAAGGATTTACAAATGTTCCATTGTCTTCGGCAATGTCATTTAATTGGCGGTCTTTTGAGTTTAAGCTTCTTATACAGCGATCTCTTTACTCTTCATATGGTCCCTCCACTTGGGTTCCAAGTTTTCATTCGTCTTGAATGGTCTTGCTTCCATTGCTGCGGTAGACCACCTTTATCGCCCGGCTTGATACTTGTTCTAGCGGACTCTTGTGTTGTAAATATTTTTCCATATTTTTCTTGCTTTTTAGCTCTTTGTATAGATGCTTGCTCCATTCGTTCTTCTTGAGGTCCATGTTGATTGCCAGGCTTCGTTGTTTTTTTAGCTTGATCTTATTCTCTGCGGTGCGAGAAGTGTTGGCAAGCCTATTTATGTCGGGATGACGGCTTCCGTGCCGTATGTCTTTGAGATAGGGTTTCCCCAGTTAATTGTCTGGTTATGGGTGTAGGTGTGCCCATTGGTCTTGCAGGTCAGTGCTGTATATACAATCCATGCTTCTTGCATAAGCATTGCCTTTTTGCCTTATCGTGTAGGTGACGCAGAGCGGGGAAAAGACAAAGCACGGCGACCCTCCCCACGTCATTCTTTTATCTTTAAACACCCAAACCTTCTCCCTCTTCTTTCCACTCCCTCCACACTCCCCCTCTCTCACCCCCTCCCTTTCATCCCGTTGTTGTTGTTGAGAGAGATAAGTTAGGAGAAGGAATAAGGCAAAGGCTTGATGAAGAGAGCAGGGATTGGATAGAAGAACTTCCCGAATGTCCTATGGGTCACCGTACAAAGATCAGTCAATAACGGGGAAAACACCTTTCTCATTGACTTACGGCACGGAAGCAGTCATCCCGACAGAATAGCATGCAACACTTCGCACCGGCAGAGATAGATCACGCTAAAAACAACGTAGCTCTGGCAATCAACTTGGAACACTTCATAGAAGAAAGAAGGAGCAAGCAGCGATACAAGGGCAAAAAGCAAGAAAAAAGATGGAAAATATACAACTCAAGTTGTCGCGCAACAAGTATTCATGCCGGGCGATATGGTTCTACCGCAGCAATGAAGCAAGTCATGCCAAGGCGAAGGATAAACTTGGAACCCAAGTGGTGGGACCATATGAAGTTAAGAAGCGCTTAGAAAGGGTGCTTACATAACTCATAGACCGCCCAAGAAATTGCATGCGAGGACATGGAACATTTGTAATCTCAAAAAATGTTATATACATGAAATGTAAGAATTCGCCCGGCACATGATGCTCCGGAGGGCAATATCTGTATTTATTCGCATCTTGTAATATTTTGAATTTCAATGAAAAGTGGGGATTAGCTACCCTCACAAGTTTAATTTTAAATTATCTTTACTTGCAAAGTTATTTTAATTTGTTAAAGAATGCATGCAGGAGCCATGCTCACAAAAAATATTATCCCGTATAATAAAGGTTGAGTAACCTCAAAATTAGCTCAGGTGCGTAAGAGGTATTGCAAGCCCGACACCGGGAGAATAACCCACAAATATTCATAAAACTATCTATTTACGAACGTACACCAGTAATAGACAAAGATAGCGAACATAGCACCGAAAAGCGTGTTATGGTACGGACCTACACGAATCCGTACGATTAAGATATTAAACTTACAAAGTTAATGTCAATTTACAATAAAGCCGCAATAGCCACATACGGCCACGCATAATAAAATAAACCAATACAAGGTACGGCAAAATCTCGAATCGAGGAAATTCAAATTTAGGGCATGCAAAACCACGCTCCCCAATCTCGTCAGGCGTGTCCATGTCCTCAACACAAAAAGATAAATGCAGTAGTGCTAGCCTGACCCAGCATGTTCTGATGAGGAAAAAGGATGAGAAACTATGGAAGGTCTACGTAATAAGATCGGTGTCTAGGTGAGTCAAACACATGATAAGCCATTTTCGAGAGGGAGAGAGTAGTGAGATGAGTTGGACTTGTGATATAGATGGAAAATGGATGAAGGATACAAATGACTTGACAATGCCAAATGACTCCACCCTTCTTTATATGAAAGCATAGAGGGGTATTTATAGGCCCATACGCCTCTAAAACTTTACAATAGTTGCCTATTCTAGTCCTCGCATATGTGACTATGATTAACTATGGTAATTCTGTAATGTCGTCATGTAAAAGTGAATTCCCAATAATCTTCCCCTACGGGACGATTTACAGAATTACTTACAATAATTCCCGAACAAGTACATATTGATTAAGAACACGAATTCCATGAAGCTTCATATGCTGATGATGTCTTCTGGGTTTTTGACTTAAGTCTTCACTCAAACATGAATCATCTTTTTAGTACTTTGTAAGAGAAATACTTGTAATAGGCACGAACTATTGTTAACCAATACACTTCTGTCTAAGGAGAAGCTTCTGAATTAGCTTCCCCATTATTCGTGCCACATATTCATTGATTTAGAAGCTTTAAAAAGCTTCACCCTCCAAAACTAGCAATTGAATCAGCTTCCCCCTATTTCCATGGCCACCTTTTCATCTATTTAGAGCTTTTCTAGGATTCCCACCCCAAACTAGCATCCTTCTTTGAGACAGTTTCAAAGCTTACTAACCAAGCTTAGAATAATTAAGTGCACAGCGAAACTGGTAGGATCCACATCAACATATTACTGCTCCTTTAAGAATCAGAGTAGTGTTTGATCGTTTGGGGTAGAATTTTTGGTATCAGCAAAGTTTCTTCTCACACTTGAACTAGTTCTTCTCACACCGCTTTCTCCTGGAAAGTAAATAATGCAACAAAAGTTCTCAAGTATCACTTCCTCCTATTTGTCTGAAAGAAATGCACCCAAAAGCATAGTTAAAAGCGCTGATATTCTCCGCAGTTAGGACAGTTGTTTCCCTGCATGCGCCTAACTTGTAAAAAAAATTCATGAAAGATGCTCTAGAAATGTCAAGCTTCAAGAATCAAGAAGGCATAGGCTCAAGGGTGATCTTTCTCCTTCGCAAAGGCTCAAGGGTGAATCTTATCCTTCCCCCTTGCTAGGTTTCGGACTTGTCGGTAACAGCAACACTTGGAGTGCATGAATTACTTGAGTAACTGTTGTGAGGAATAATTAGCTCAGCTTAGCCCGTGAGAATCAATTGCTGATCAAATCTCTACTTATAACCTTCTTTGACTATCATTTTACCAACCATTTTGTACGCTATTTGAAGTAACCACTGTTGAAGGCAAACCAGATTTACCAAACTGATAACTGAAGTTAGATATTTTCCGTTCTTGTGAACTTAAGCTTTGCGCTAATGTTGGAGACGATGTGGAGAATTTGTGCTCCAAGCAAATCTCTAAGTACTCAATACCCTTGGCCAAAGTATGAGACTTTCATCACCTCTTGCGATTATCCACAACGATGAGCGTGTGACACTGGAGTACTACAATGTAACTCCTTTAAAGTGATAGTTAAACCCAGGTCTTCACATCCAACCCTTGAATGTGGAAACTAGATAACCAAGTCTTCAATTAAATTAAGCAGAGCATGTTATCATTGAAAATCAGCATCCAACCAACCCGACTTCAAATAAAATAAGTACACGCCTTTCAGTAAAATGCCACTTCACATCTACAATATAAGTGATAATTTGATTAACTACGTAGGCCACAAAAAATTAATTCCAAATCTAGCTTTAGTTTCATGATTCTTATCAAATTGATCCCGGTCTCGTCACTTATAAAATCGTCACATTGTCACATTGTTCATTTACTCTCAAATACAACGATAAGCATTGATCTAATTGTTCATTAACAACTAAATATGGCAAAAAAATCATCCCAAGTGAATCATTTAGCCAAATTTAGTTTTAATGTACAACGGTTAATCACATAAGCTGTTATGCCCGACTTAAATCGATAATGTGTCCACACTTAAGGCCCACAAAAATTGTCTATACACAATGATCAGCCCTGTTTTTGTTATGACCCGCTTACGATATCCATGCAGTCAGCCGTATGATCTACCTCTGCCCATTTTTCCATTTTGTTATCACAATTTCTAGACCTTTCAACACTTGAATTTTTAGGCCCACCTCATTTGATCGTGTGCCGCCCTGATTTTGTTATACCTTGCCTGACATTAGATAAATAAGAATCCGAATGATTCTCTAATTTAGCCAACCCTTTTCTTTTTTCTTTTATTTCCTTATTCTCTTTATACCCATTTTCAGGTAATCCCACATCTAATTTCAACACGCCACATCTCTCTTTTTTTTTTATTTTTTTTATTACTTACTAATACGGAAGCATTAAAGGAAACAAAATTCCAATACATCTCTATTCTCAATCTTCTGGACCAACACACTCATTTCACAAACATCCATATTTTCCTTATCAATCGTGGTTAGCAACGACTGGTTTCACAAGCCCACCACCGACGAAAGAATCAAGACAATTGGCTTCAAGATCCTTTTAATTTGGGTCTCAGGTAGGTGTATGTGATCAAGGTTGTATCTTTTGAACGAAACTAAGATTGAGGGTGACATACTTGTTATACCTCAATCTTTATTTTCGAAAATGAAGAAAGACCTATGGCTTATAAGATCGATGATCATGTAAATTTTGTGTGATTGGATCTTTAAAGTTCTGAATGTTAATGGTACCACACGAAACTTGAATCTGAGATCACATCTTTGTTTTATATTATTTTGATTTGAGTATTGGAGATGATGTGGAGATGGAATATAGAGTAGTCTTTGTTGATTGTTGTGGCTGGTTGTGATAGTTTTCCGATGTAGTGATGTTTGATTGAGGATGGTGTTGTTGATTTGAGTTGATGTCGAGTTCTGTTTGTAACTTCTTCATTTCGTCACCGAACTCGTTGAGTAGACACCGAGTTAATCTCGGTAAGAACCGAAGTTAGAATAGGTTTGAGTCTTGTTCGGTTCTTCAATACCTAAACTCGTTCAATGGTCCTCATTGCTTAATAAACTCGTTCGATCCTTTTTGCTTTCAACTCGTTCGGGTCCTTCTACAGGTGGCACTCGTTCGGTTTCCATCTTTGCTTAAACTAGTTCGGTCCGAATGGTAGAACTCGTTCGGTCCACAAAAGTTAAAGACTCGTTCGGTCCACAAAGTGTCTTTACTCGTTCGGTGCATGCTGAAAGCAACTCGTTCGATTGCTTAAAGATTAAGCTCGTTCGGTTCATGTTGGAATGTCACTCGTTCGGCTCCATTGAAAATCAACTAGTTCGGCTCTTGAGCAAATGACTAGATCGGCACTTTAAATGTTGAACTCGTTCGGTTGTCACAAGACTCCAAAAAGTTCTATGTGGCCTTTCTTGTATTCATCTTATTCAGACCATGACCAAGAACAGAATAAGCCAATCCAAAACCTTGAATATGCTCGATAAACATAAGCTACTAGTAAGCTGAAAAACAGTTAATGAAGCCCAAAATGTATGTTTGAACAGTAAACCCAAATAAGCATACGAAAAAATCTAAAAAAAATTGAAGTGTGGGGACTTTTAGACAAGATGGGAACCACCGAATGATAAACAATGGACAAAAATGACAGAAAGTGGACTCAGACCATAACGAACCATAAAGATAACCCGACCCAAGGAGTATGTTTGCCATGGCTCATGGATACCAATTGAAGGTCTACGCAACCAATGATCGGGGGGTCTAGTGGGAGTCAAACCCACATGATAGCCATTTTAGAGAGAGAGAGGAGAGTTGTGAATGAGAGGGACTTGTGATATTAGATGGAAAATGGATGAAGGATACAAATGACTTGACAATGCCAAATGACTCAACCCCTCTATGGAAGCCATAGAGGGGTATTTATAGCCCATACACCTCTAAACTATACATAGTTTGCCTATCTAGTCCTGCGTTATGTGACTATGATACTACTATGCGTAATTCTGTTATGTCGTCACGTAAAGTTGGAATTCCCAAACAAAACTATATTACCATTAACTGACGAAAGGAGCTGCGCATGCTTTTTCGCGCCCTCAGGCACGAGTTACTCCCATGAACGTTAAAGAAGAGCAAAGGACAAAGAAGTCCCCCGGCAACAGCATTTCATCAGCATTGTTACGATGGGGACGGAGAGTTGCTCTAGGCACGGTTGCAAGATAAGGACAGCTTCAGTAAGATTTGCAAAAGGTCCGTCCACAAAAACCAATCCAGGACCTCATCCATACCAGAATCTTTTCTTAGACTTCAACAAATGAATCAGGGAAATCACCTCTTCAGAGCCTTTACCGCGTCAGATAATTGGTCTTAGTAGTCTTGGATTGTTTGCCACGACGACGGAAAGTGCGGGTCCCAGACAATTCCATGCTCATATCCGGCGACAAAACCTTCTTGCATTCCCATACAATCCACGGCACGGCCTAAAGCAATGACCCAAATTTCCTTGGTACTCGGGGGATTTCAAAACATTTTTACCATAGAAGATCCATCCGTACGTCAACAACCACCTTCGCCCAGCCAGGGTAGTCAGGTAGGCAGGGTAAAATTCCTCCTCCAAGAGACCGGACACATCCATCACGTGTGCCTCAAGTTCGGCCACACGATTGTACAATTCTTGAGCCTGTTCTTCCTGCTGAGCTTCCATCTTTTCCTTAAAGTCACTGAAAGCAGAATGAAGAGTGGAAACCTGCAAGGATAAGAAGTGTTAAAAAAAAAAAAAAAAACCGTAACAGGACGAGCGGGAATAAAGTCATACTCGATGCAAGTCCATCTCTTTCGGAGGACAAGGAACCCCCCCCCCCCCCCCCCCCCCCCCCCCCGAAATCAAGCTCCTGGCCTCACCACAGGCAGCTTGAGAGTCATCAAGGGCGGACTTGAGATATGAAGCACGGGAATCAAGGAGGGAGATGTCAGTATCCTTCTGTGAAACAACATTCTTTAGAGCCGACACCTCTGTGCTCAAAAGGGATTTATCCGCAGCCACAAAAACGAGAAACTGATCACGGAGAACGACAGGACCTCCGCGGGACTCCGTCTCCTTTCACTCCAGCAAAGACTTCAAGCCTAAGCAATCTCAGCATCTTTTTCCCTAAGAAGAAACACACCGAGGCATTCATATTTACCTTGAAGTTTCTCTTTAAGTTGTACGATCATGTTCTCAGCACGGGACCTCACCTCCGACCCAAGACATATCTGTCGTGCCGCTCCCACATTAAACTCCGCAAACAATTAATCATAATCCATATTACGGATGTGTGGAGGAAAAAAAGCCGGGGGGGCGACAGAGGATAAACCAAGTTCGACAAGAAAAGCCGTCATCTAGCAGAGAGTCGTTTGGTTATGTGCCAGCGAGGAATATCCAAAGCTTGGGCATCTTCGAATTTCAAGACGGTCGGTCTATAATTGAGGCATTCGACTCCTCCGTCGTCTTCGCGCTGGAGAAGAACTGCCCACGCCCGACGTGGGTAAAACCAAGCGTCTTACTCGGATAGAAGTCACAATTTCAGCTGCAGTGTACGCGCAGCGCAGGAACTAGCAAAAAATGAAAATAGTTATACAGGTATAGAAAAAATCAAAGAAAAATGGCAAGTACGAATATACCTCGGCACGGTAACATGGGTGGGGATGTCCGCCGGAGAAGAAGTCCCTAATGTAAGGGAACCTTCCGGAGGATGCATCAGACTAGCAAGCGGACATTCCCACCTGTCCAGAAGCTAGGTCTAGGATTGATCGTCTCATCTTTAGCAGGAAGCAGGGTCGCTTCGCTTTAACTACTTCTTCTATATTGGACCTTCTCCGGCTGCCTCTGAGCAACATCTTCCTCAGCCAAAGTCACGTCACATTCCGGGTCTGTTGGATTCAAGAAGGCACTCTCCGGAATGACGTTCTCTTCAACAACATTTCCTTCTGCAGAAACCTCAACACCAGCGCCAGAACCACTACCGCTCGCTTGATGGGCAGCTGCAGGAGCATTTAGGGAAACGAAGCAATGTTTTATACTATCAAACAACGTCATTGCTACTCACCTTTTTGAACATTCTACGCTTGTACCTTCCGAGGGTCAGCGGTCCTGATATAGTCAAGCAACCCCATATCTGCAAAATAAATACCAAAAGACTAAACACCTTGCACAAATATATATATATAAAAAAAAGAACATTCCCACAAAGGCTAAGTACTTTCACCCACCCGTTCTATCAGGTCCCTCAAAAGCTGGATAAGTATTTTCACCAAACGGATAGTAAGGACTTAAACCCACAAGAGCTAAGAAGCATTCCGGATACCGCCGGAAGGGAGCTTTATTAGAAGAAAGGACCTGACTGCTTGTTATTGACGAGCAGTTAGTTGGGGAGCCGGATCTCCTTCTCCAACACGCCCCCAGTATACAAGGAACAGAGATTGGAACACTCGGGTAATCAACCCAGAAAAAATGGTCGCCCAGTTCTTAATAGATTCCGGAGCTTCGCGAGACAAGAAGGAGCAGTAGGGAACGTTTGCAAACGAAAAAATCCTCACTTTAAATACGCGTATTAAAACGCTACGGAAAACAGCCCCAACACAACTTCGACGGGCCAAGGATCAAGTAGCGTGTCAAAAACCTCAATGGTTAGAGATATACGAGCGCAACAAATGGGGGATAATTGAGAAATATGTATACGGAAATATTTGAGAACGGCTACAAAAAACTTGGTAAGAGGGAATTATATAGCCACTGTAATAAAAAAAACTAGTATAGGAACCCACTTACCCTCAGGAAATTGGGGTGATAGTCCCTATCCCCGCCCCGGCGCGGTAGGATGAACCTCAACGGGAATATATTATCTTTTGCAAAAGCTCTATAACATTTTAGGGTATAATAGAATGTATATTAGCCATTTTGAGAACACCCAAGATAAAATGCCTCACCTGAATTCCTCGAAAACAATGGGAAACGAGGAATGTGACGCACGGGAGAAGAGGTAAAAGCTAATAAATTAACAATGAGGCAGAAGGATTTCGAGAAGAGAAAAAACAGTAAAAACAAGGGGTATTTATACCCTTGAGATAGTTTATCCTAACGATACTTGGATGGAACGCCACCGTGTGTGCCGTTGTTGTGGGCTTGCCACCACCCCACCCCAACTTGCCTATTCGACGATAGAAAAGGCATGAAATTGGTGAAAAGCTGCCACAAGTCAGAAGTAAAAGGACCGCAACGCTCACGTAATTGAGCATGTCAACAACTCAGAAGACGTACAGCAAAAATACAGAACGCAAGGAGGAAATAAAGTAGAAGTCTAGCATTGATCACCGCACGCAGGAAATAACCCACGGGCAATATCATACTAGACTGGGGGGACTTGATGACGTATAATGGGTATACCAAGCCTCTATGTTGGGGCCACATTTTCACTCTGGGCTTTATGGCTAAAACCTATCAATAAAGGCCCATGGTATAGCCCAATTCTAGCATGGGTTCGGCCCGAATACCCTAGCGATCGTCCATCAAATCCACTTGTAGACGATCCGTCCGCGGATCCACCTACAAGACGTTCTGTCCGCAGAACATCTGCGTCCGTTCAACATGATTGTCGCGGACCCTTGCCAGACAAGGGACCCACTCCGGCCACTACTAAAGTAACCGAAATACTAGGAAATCCTAGTACTAGACACCTATAAATAGGGGTCACAATACATCCCAAAAGGTACACAATTATTCTTATTCTATCTGACACACACTTTGACAATATGAATACTTACTCTCACACCGGAGTCTAATCGTGGGGTCCGTCCCCCGATAAGTCGAACGGTTACTTTTAATTGTGCAGAAAATCATCACTTCTCTTGCTCTAGTACAAGATCCAGTCACTTGAAGGCCCGACCCGACAAGAGACATGATACGCTACCAAGCCCAACACGAATTTTGTACTAACATTATTGAAACAACTAATTTATATATAGAATACAAGAGAACATTTTAAACTACGGGCCTAGTCCTAATGACATCCATACTAATGGGCCTTAATACTTGTTAAATACAATATATATCATTAATAATTTCAATCATTCAATATGAAGTTGACTAGGTGGATAACATTAGTTAGCGAGCGTTATTTTCTAAAATTTTGTTTACTTTCAAAGAACAGATGGGAATGTTACATATAAGGCATACATTATAAAAAAGGTTTTGAAATAGGTATTAAAAACTTGAAAATGTTTATGAATTATTTCAACTATAGTGAAAAGTTATTTTACATATAGATGACATCAAAAGATTTTAATTCTTAAACCTTTTCATAAATTTAAAACATTTAATCTATTGTAATATGAAACATTTATAAAGTTGTATGTAACACTTATTTTATCGTGGTGAAAAAAAGTTTATAAAGTCAAAAAGTTTATAAATTATTAATTTGGATGACATTGTAAGCGTTGTGTATGTTCGTAAGAAGGTTTCTATTGTTTAGTAAATTTTCTTTAAATGGAATACCCATATGCCACCACCTATAGATTTTTTTTCCTTAAAATGTTTATACCCATATGTTCCCTCCCACATATAGATTCTCTCCTTGTCATATATCCTCGAATTCATTGTGGTTCAACCAAATCATCTCTCTCATTAGTTCATACTTCATAAAGCGAGGGTTTACACAATGGAATTGACTCATGTATCAAGTTCAACTGACGATACGATGAATTGGTTCGAAGAAAAAGATGTGGCAATGAAATGCCGAGAAAAGTTCAACCGATACAATAAAAGAAAGATTCTTGAGCTGGAATCGTGGGGTTGAGTATTTGCAGATATTGGTTAGGAAATATCGATGATGTCGGTAACATGGATGGGAAAGAACTGGAGTCGCTTTATGTATCGAAAGTTCCATTGGCTTCCCATGCAGATTTAGAACCATATATTCAGAGGATTGCTGATGGGGATACTTCCCCTTTACTCACTAAACAACTAATCACCACTCTCTCCTTAAGGTAAATGATTAGCAACCAACTTTTACTAGTAAACCTTATTTAGGGTTTTTGGTTTAACAAACCAATTTAGGTAGTCAGTACTTACATATTTTACGCGTAAAACCATTTTAATATAGTTCTTACAGTTACTAGTACCTTGTTAAATTTGCTATGGGGCGTTCAGCATTTCTAGAAACAATTAGTGATACTAAGATTATTGTCGGTTTTTTTTTCATTTGTTACTTATTTCCTGATGGGTTGGTTGCATAGCTCTGGAACAACTGAGGGAAGACAAAGTCTATTTTTTTTTATTACCTTTACTTCCCATAGCTCCCAAGACCACTCTTCAAATCGTCAAGCTCGGCTGCAGCTTATAGTTTCAAGGTCTCTCTCTCTCTCTCTTGGTCTTCTTCCATTAAAAATCTATTTCTATATTCTATTACTCTGTCTGTTTGTGTGTTGTGTGTTTGATTCGTGACGGTAATTGTTGTGGTATTTGTTTTGTCTTCGCTTATATTGTGAACTTTCACAAGTGTGGGCAGTTAAATGCACAAAGAATTTTTTTTGCTTTAGGGTTTTCTCGGTTTCATTTGGTGATCAAAAACAATTTTTACCTTTATCAAATATTCTTTACATTGACCAATATATATTATATATATTATTGGATGTACAAGAATCAAGAACTGGAATAAGATAAAATAAAAAATTATTTATTCGTAAAAGTGTAGAAAGGACTGCAATTAATAAAATAAAAGCTTGTTGACAAAATTCTAAAAATTTAATCACTTTATATTATTTCAACTAAACTTAAAAATCTGGTGTGGTACCATTTTTTTCTCTCCTAATTCTTATACATATAAATTAAATGTCCCATATATATCTCTTCTCATCTATGAACTTGTAGCAAACTTTATGTCACTTCATTTCATCTTGGTAAATGTTTCATAAACTTCCTGTAAAGATCAATGCTCTTATCAACTTTATTTTGTGTGTTCTTCGTGAGTCGTGACGATCCTTTTTTTTCTATGGACGACATTTGATTAAAACTAGCAAGAAGCTAGATTGGGATACAGAGCGTTACAATTTATCCATGTATTTTTCATTTTCATAAATCAGTTTGATGAATTTATTTGAAGGGTATATCCTACAAGAGAAGGAGGCAAGATTCTTGAGTTTATTTATGGCAACAAACTTTTCAAAACAAAGGGTGGTTTATCAGCAGGAACAGCCACAACCATTACTTCGCAAGCAAGAGTTCAAACTGAAGGGCAACCAACACGACTAAATCATACACTTGTACGCCCCAAGAGGTATCTTGAGTGGCGACTACAAGCAATCTACGTACGGTCACTTCCTCCTCGGACTTTTTACTCTCCTCAGGTCGAAATTCATCACCATCCCACTTTTGCATCATTCCATCGTTCAAGCACTGAACTTATCCAAGCTTTTTGGAAGGACATATGCAATGGACCTTTCTAATGGAACTTAAGTCCTAGAATCACTCTTCCATGTATCAGAAATCGGTTGTTGACTTGATAAAACATGAATTTGTTGTCTAGCAAAGTGTATTAGCTCAAAATGCGATGAGTTGGAACCAATCAGTGATGGAATGGTTTGATCCCAAAGTTGTGGCAAATGCAAAATATGTTACCTCCATAATGACGGGTTCAATGATTACCATACTTTTGGAGAAATAAAAGCATTACTCAGGGAACATTTACCAATGGTGGAGCGCTGAATACGGGTCCACGGAGAGTTGGATCGGTGTGAACATGGACCCATCGTTTAATGCTCAGGATGTGACCTTCGTTGTGGTTCCAACATTTTCTTACTTTGAATTCATACCATTGCATCTTCAGCATCATAAAGCTTGTGACCATATGGTTTCTAATGCTGTTGTTGGTGACGTAGACTACCTAGAAGATGATCCGGTGCCATTATCCAAGGTTGAGATTGGGAAACAGTATGAGCTCGTTCTTACTACCTTCACAGGTATTTAAAATCCACAACATTCAAAATTTCGCTTTAAAAATCTGTTATGTTCAGATTTAATTTTTTGTAAAACTAAGAAGTTTTAAGGGACCTAAACGTTTTCAGTTTGCTGTGTTTAGTTTGTTTGGAGTGAGTTACTTGCACTACACAGATTATAGGAGACTTGATACAAAACCGATATATACGGAGACGGAGCCAGAAAAATGAGTTAAGGTGGGCCGTAATTATATATTACGGAGTATATGATAAGAGTCGTAAACATTGATACGTTGTGTTTTTATTAAAAAAGGAGGATTTCATTTGACACACATTGAATTTATATACAGAAGAGTACATTTCCAAAAATAACATTAAACAGGAACTTGAAAATTTGTATTTAGTTTTATCAAATTTTTCTTTTTTAATTGGCATGCATTGATTTATCCAAATAGCAATATTATTAAATTGTGAAAGGGCTAAAATAAACTCTTAACATCTAAACTAGATATAAAAAAACAGTTTTATCTTGGACCCATAAATAATAAACACATATCTGCCACAAAAATGTTTCATCTTAAATGGCCCACAAATAATGCATATCTCCCTTTTTTGGTCGTCTTCCCCATCAAAAAATAAACACAGCCATTAATAAACCTCTGCTCTCCTTTATAAATTGTATGTTCTCAATCGTAACACACATGGTAGAAGTGGGATACTTTTGCCGGTTTTTTTGGGGGGGGGGGGGGTTAGGGGGCACGAGCACCGCCAGCCCTGGCTCAGTCCCTGGATTTATACACACCACCACAATTTATATAAAACAAAGTTTTTAAGATCTTAATCTTTTTTTATAGAAAGACTACAAATATATAGAACCAACAAAGAGTAATATAATACAAGCGCCACAGGTTTACTATGAACATAAGACCACTTTATATGAACATAACAATTACTAATACATATTGCGTATGAAAAACTGCGACAAAAGACAAGCATGTGAAACCACAGGCAAATAAACAAAAAGAAAGTGACAAAACACAGGTTTAAATGGAAAAAATTTCCATCAGACCTGGGCCAACAATTTGATTAATTACTTGTGACCACACAAATTTAATGCCATCAAACCACTTTTGAAACGAAAACCAAGCCAAATAAGATGTATTAAGGGTTGGGCTCTATAATAAGTGGTAATATATGAGGTCTTATCCTAGCCACTTATGGGGGAAGACTCTGGTTTTAATTGGTTCTCCAATTAGATGTATTAAGGGTGAGCCCACTGTTGCCGATTTATATCTTTATCTTTATTGATCTTCTCGTGATCCTTTCGAGCTTTTAAGTTGAATATCTTGAACAATTTTATTAGTGTTAGAAACTTTTTTCCCAAACATGTGAGCATTTCTTTCTTTCCAAATGAAGTAACCGGAGGTCCAAATAACCGCTTGCCAAACACTAGTGTAATAGATGGGGACATTAACGTTACTATTAGATGCAAAGTAATTATCAATGTCGTAGTAATTTAACCAATCCTCACCTTCCACACTTGAATATCTTATCCCACACAACATGGCAAAATCACGCAAGTGATCAAGCAATGAGCACACGTCTCCACCACGTTATCGTCTCAACATCGGGATCCTACCCATGATCGTTTTCGTCTTTGCAAGATCGAGATCGTAACGTCGGATCGGGATCGTAAGATCCTACTCTAATGTCATTGTTTAAATAATCTTTGTAATATTATACAAATCTACAAATTATTGTATATCATAAACACAAAATATATGTTTAAGAAGATTAACATGTTGTTTTTTAAATTCTACGAAACACAACCCATAAATTTGTAGTTTTTTAGTTTGTGGTTCGAGAAAAGTAAGATCGGATCGGAGTAGATCTTAAGATCCTATAGTTAAGATCGTATCTATAAGATCTTACGATATTGCAAAACGATCCTATGTAGGATCCGGATCGTTTTCGCTTTGCAATATCGTAAAATCGTAAGATTCTAAGAGATCTTAACAACGATGATATAAACTATATATTGCAATAGAGGGGGGGGGGAGGGGGGGGGGGGGGGGGGGAGGGGGGTGGGGGGGGGTGGAGGGGGGGGCGGGCTCGCATGAAGATCGAATCATACACTAGGTTTAAAAAAGTTTGCATTTTTGCAGAAAAATGTATGAATTATTTCACATGATACCAAATTAATGGAAAACGGAAAAACGGGGTTGAAGCTAGGAGCTACGAAACACAAAAAAAAGTTCCATCAATATTCAATCATTATTCTATTAGTTTCATGACAATCAAATACATCTCATAATTTCAGGTCTTTACAGTATAGATTAGGTATGTGGTCGAAGTAGCTGGGTTTTTTCAAAGGAAGTCCAAACTTTAAGTTTTTATACAGACGTAGCTAATTTTAACGGTGAATATTGGACAAGATATACCGAGAAGGACTAACTAGCAGCGAGCAGGGGTCCCAATCCACTCGTTTAAGGATGGAGATGAGATAGTCGATTTCAGAGCCACCGCCAACAATCAAAATCAGCCTGGTCACTCGTAGTGTATTGGAAATCAAAAGGTGATGTAGTGAGGAGATATTAGTTCATTGTTGCAAGGAGATCGATGCAGCATTTGTGGATCACGGCTACATTGTCTCAAGGAAAAACAACTCAATCGGCCCTTTAGAGCTTTGTATCGTGGAACAAGGCACCTTCAAAAAGATCATGGAACATTATGTTCGAAATGGTGCAACGATGAGCCAGTTTAAGACTCCAAGGTGCACGGAATAATCATATTTTTGTTAGATATCTTACGAATCAATGTACTATCAGCGAGTATACGCGGCAGTGCTTACGAGTGATTTATTTACATGCACAATGTATTCAAGGGTGATTCACTAAAGCCATGCAGAAATATATGCTAAATTGCTATTTTATTATCTTCATTTTGTTAAAAACATCTAGTATGTAGTATACACGTGTGTCATCTAACTAATAATGTAATTTGATTTGTGTTGTATTTGAGTTGTGCCATCATATTCACGTATCGCGTTTTGGTCATTTAAAAATGGGTAAAGGCCGTTTATTACCAACTTACTTTTTCATTTGTACCGTAATGACCAACTTACTTATTTTTGTACACATTACACCAACGTACTTGATTGTTTTGTGATAATATCACCCAGATGACCGGTTAGATATCCACGTATTAATTTATTTAATTTTTTATTTTCAATTCAGTAAAAAGAGTCCACCGTGCAAAATAATACACATCCCCTTCATTTTACCGACCCTTTTTTTACTATTAAACCTCCTACATTCATTCAAACTCCCCTTCTTTATACCTTCCACAATTAATAACTTAACCCTAAAAGTTCCCAACCCAAAATTAAAATTATGTCATTCAATTAGTTCTGATGCATCATCCCTTACGAGTGAATGTAATCTTCCTTGATTGAACACACATCATGGACTCGTCACAAATCCTTGAAGGTTTTTTTGTGTGCCCTAACGATACGTAAGTTTAGTTTCTTATTGATCAGATTGTTTTCGTGGTTTTTGATTATGATGGGTTTTCAATAACTGTTGAATATATCCATCGAAAGCTGGTGTGAGAAAGTGTAACAAATTTGTCTGGTATGATCCTGAGTTGGATAATTCATGGTATAGAGAACATTTGTATCACATGTATGGACAGCTTCATCCTCATCAAATGCAAGACATTGATACTGAGATAAGAAGCCAAGAACTATTGATGATCCTTCAAGATGACTTTGCTAGCCTACAAGATGATCACAGACAAAGCCAAAAAAATGCAAGCTTTTGGAAGAAAACGTTCATGATCTTTTTAGCCTTGGTGTTTCTTGTTTATGTAATGAATTAGGTGTAGTAGCCTAATCTTTGTGTAGGTTTGGGGTAGGTTTTGTTATGTAATGAAATGTTATGTAATCTGTTTTAGATATGAATGTGTTTTAGGAATGATAATCGAATATGTTGAAGGCAGAGGTGCACATAGTATTGATTATATATGCCACAGGACAATCACAGACAATCAAAAAACAAACCACCAAAGGGACTTGGGAACATAACACTTTATGTGAACATGGTTTATGGAGAAAATTAACAAATTATCCATTAAACAATGGGTCCTGCATTTCCTTGCTTAATGGTGGTCAAAAGTGTTACATTGTTTAAGACACAAAAAGCCTAGATATATGCAAGGCCCATAAAACTGCATTTTAGAACATGTAATTGTCTTCCACTTTTGACCCATACATATCATGAAAAAATAAGTTAAGTTCCTATACATTCATTACGATCAGGGAACAGCCAAATGATTACTCTTCCACCATCAAAAGCCTGTCAGGTAGTACTACGAGTTCCAAATTTGTCAAACTGAAAAGCTTGTTCAACTTCATATTGGCAATTCTTTCAGGATTCTGCCACGTTTTTCTTATGGTGGATCTAATGCTTTACACTTGTGGTGGCCTTCCTCTTTTTTTTTTGTGCAGGTCCATCTTCAATTGATATGCTTTCCATGTTGCAGGGGGGGGTTTTTTCCCATCTGCAAACTGATGCTTTTGCTTTGCCTTTATCCACAGCAGGTCCATCATCACTAACAGTTGTGTCCACAACCCATACTCCAGATTGTTGAGTGGGTTGGGAATGGATGCTTGGGATAAAAACTTCATGGTACTGCTGATTCATAGGTGCTTCTTCCATGGATTCTTCTGGCCAATTTGCAGGATTAAAATAATCATTCTTTTCTTCATATTCCTGTTCTTCTCTTCTTTCCTTGTCCAACTTAGCTTGTTCTTCCATACATTCCCTAAATGCTTGTTCATCTAATTCCAATTGATATTCCTGCACAAACAACATTGATTCAGCATAATGTAGTGTTTAACCTAAGCATGGTATAAGAATGGTATAACATACCTGTTCAGCAGTTAAAATACCACAACTCAGGAGCTTGGAAATATCTCACCTCTTATACATTCCTTTCAAGACCTTCAACCCAACCCCATTTACACCAATTCCAACCAGCTCTAACACCACCCTTACATCCATTCCACCAGCTCTCCACCACCCCTTCCACCTCTAAACACTACCAGCTTTTACACCTACTACCAACTAGCATCATTTACACCACTACCACTTCCATCCCATCATTGCCATCACCTCTACCAGATCTACCACCACCACATAGATGCACACTGCCCCACAAATACTTGTTTATTCCTACCAGGTGGTTTTTTTTCTATTCAGGTTTAGGTTGTGGGTCTTTCTTACATGATAGTTTTTTGTGACCTTTCCCCAACATTCTTACATGTCATAGTCCTACCCACCCTACTTACTGGCTCCCACTAGTTTCACCTGAGGGCTGGGAATATTTGTTTTCTCGAGGTCTGCCGGGCATTTTTCTTATTATTGGTGGTAAAGGTGGAACATCATTAGTCCTCTTCCACATATTTGTCCCAAAACAGTTTAATGAAAAATGATATGAATATAACCTTGCTCCTACTATACCAATGGCTATCATGCATCTTAAGTCGTCCCACATGCATGTAGCCTGCCAAAGCATGCACACAAGGGATACCACTTAATTCCCACAGCCTACATTGACATACCTTGTGTTGCAGACTCACACCATAACTCTCTGATCACCTTTTCTTACTTCCAACTCCTGGAATCCACTTGGATATACAACCCACTCTCTGTAATAAAATAACAGTTTAGTTAGTATATAATTAATTTTATAAATATATACAACAGTTCATGTATTTACCTTTGTTTCTCCTTGAGTATCTCTAACCTCTTCCTTATACTTGGTGTGATTGTGTCTTCTAAGCTGAAAGCAAGCTTATTCATTGCCACTAATCTTTGCATAATGTACAACCTTATCTCCTCCAACTTGGTGATAATTGGTTTCATCCTTGGACCCAGATTGCTCTATTAAAACTTACTAGTACCTCCCCAGATTGTGTAATCAGGTATCTTCTTCAAGGTTTCATAACAAACTTTTTTAAATAGGTGTCTTAACAGGTTTCTTAATAGATTGGTTACCCCGTCCCTCTAACACAAACCTAGTCCTGTACCTTTCTTGGCATCACTCTATGTTAATTTCCGTTTTTACCTGCACATCTTCCCCTCATCAATATTTCCTACCCAATTAACCTATACTTTGTCTCCAGTATTTTTCAGTACAAAGTTGGTAACCATGGCAACACCATAGTTGCCAAATGCCATCTTTAAACTGGTGTGGTGTGGTCTCAAAATCTCTGCCTAAGATTGGTTCCATCTTATCCCAAGGGATATCAGGGTCAAAAGCTGGATAAACTACCCCCTTTTTTACCTTATAGACAGGATCTATTTGGTTGTCATCTGGATCTACTTGTGGTGTTTCCTCATTCACTCCATACTCAACATTACCCTTAAACAGAATCTAAGCACTGATAACTTATCAAGAATGGGTCTTTGTAGTAATGTTCTTAATCACACACTATCATCTCCCACGTTATGAAGTCTACATATTTTTCTATCTCATTCCAAATCATCAATCACTAAATGTTAGTTATCATCACTAGTATCTAATTCAGTTTGATTCCTAGTATTTCTCAGTTCCTCATTTCTATCCCATTTAACCATTTCCATGATATCATACCTAAAATGATCAACATACATATCAATCTGAAACCCATTATCATAACCCACCTTCAACATATCCACAATATCCTTGTTCTGACTTAGTTCCCTATGGAAGTTTAATCTTAGCACCACTTTTACCAATGTATACCTTTTCATAACCATTAGGAACTAACCTTTTAAGATTTCCACATAGATGTTACAATATGTCATTCATCAAAAGGTTATATCAGTCAGCACTTTGAATTGTCCCTGAAAGTTATATCATAGGACATGAGTGAAAAGGCCATCATAGTAGAGCATTAACAGTAAATACATTTCTTTGCTTCTTTCTTTTTGGTTCAACCTGCAATTACGTTAATTATAAAACATTAAGGTTCATATGCAGTTAAGTTATTTACAAAATTTAACATAAATCACCAATTGCTATTGTCATAATTGATTCCTTTTGCCACTAAGAATTATGAGCAATCAATCTGGGGATTTTGTAATTAGGTATCTATGAGGTATACGCTTTGGGATAAAGTGTGTGAGGAAATGTAGTGAAAATGGGGGAAAAGGTACCTAAAAGGGAAGACTTGACTTTTTTTAGTGGAAAAATCATATATGGAATTTACACGTAAGAATTTAATTTAATTCTTCTTTACACCGTGGTAAGGTTAATGCCAGCGTGTCAGTAACAAGTTGTGATTTTGGTGATGTCAACCAAATTTGAAAGTAAATTGGTGTAATGTGTACAAAAAAAAGTAAGTTAGTAATTACGGTACAAATGAGAAAGTAAGTTGTTAATAAATGGCCTTTACCCTTTAAAAATTCGTTGGTAATCAACAAAATGTAGTAGTGTATGGATTATGGAAAACATACACCCCATCACTTGTACTCAGTTGTTTTAAACGAGGAATCAGCTGCCGTGCATTACGGCGAGGCTTTTAAAGTGCATATATTTAATTGTCATGAATGTCTGTCGCTTATATGTTCGTCAAACAGCAATGTTACGAAAATAAAAATAATCAACAAATTCAAACATAAGCGTATCAATGTTATTTTATATGTTTAAAAGGAAAAACATGTTGAAAAGGGCAGCAATATTCAAACTGCCAAGACGCGATCAAAACAAAGATTATAATTTTATGTGGTAAACTTTAAAATCCCATTGACAATTTACCAACTTTGATCGCTATTTCTTCACACAATATGTAAAAGGATTACGTTAAGTACAAACAATAATTTTAAATAACCGCTCACGCATAAATACGGATAGAAGTAGACCTTCTTCACACGTAACTACAATACAAACACAGTTGATGCACCTAAATATTGCTAAGATAAGGGGTGAGGCTGCAAGAAACCGAAAAACGAAAACGACCTAACCGAAAAACAAAAACGAACCGAAAAACCGACCGAAACTAGAGACCGATAGTTTGATTTTTAATATTTCAAAAACCAAAAAATTTCGGTTCGGTTTCGGTTTTTGTTCAAAAACCGAACCGAACCGAACCAAACCAGTTTTATAATAATATATAATTAATATAATGGTAAATACACAAAAAAGTATAAAAAATCAATATTTTAAATTCATTAATTTTTTTATGGATTAAAATTTATTATATATATATTTATATATATATTATATATATATATTATTTATTTATATACTTATTATATATATTATATATATTATATATGATGATGATGATGATGACGTATAGTATGGACCGCCTGGCAACGTATAATATATAGGCTGCGGAGCTGCTAACAGGTTACCCCATGTATAGCGGTCACGGCCTTCTGGACCTACGGGTCGCGGCTACGGGCACGCTGTCCGTGGACGCGGTAACTTCATAATTTATCTTTAAGAGAGGATAACCTAAGTAAATAAGAGATATGCTTTACTTATTTAAATCAGTCAGGATAATTACAAATCCCTACAATATCGGCCGCGTCTTGGAAAAACATGTTGAAAGCATTATAACATGTTGAAAAGGGCGGCAAATAATCAAAATGCCAAGACGCGATCAAAACAAAGCATTATAATTTTATGTGTAAACTTTAAATCACACAATGACAACGCTCTCTCCAACTCTCGCGCTCGCACGCTATTTTTCACACAAATATGCTAAAAGGAAACGTTGAGGTACACATATTTAAATAACCGTCACGCATAAACAAAAACGGATGAGATAGAGAGCACCTTCTTCACATTCTCAAACATCCTCTCACACCTCTCCCTCACTCTCGCCTCTCGATGCACTCCCTAAATATGCTAAGATAAGGGAGAGGAGTGAAGAACAGAAAAAAAACCGAGATATAACCGAACCCGAAAACGAAAAAAAAACGAACCGAAATCAAACGACCGCAAATAGTAGGACGATAGTTGATTTTTAATATTTCAAAAACACAAAAAATTTCGGTTCGGTTTCGGTTTTTTCGGTTTCTTCTGCTCACCCCTTATCTTAGCATATTTAGGTGCATCAACTGTGTTTGTATTGTAGTTACGTGTGAAGAAGGTCTACTTCTATCCGTGTTTATGCGTGAGCGGTTATTTAAATATGTTGTACTTTAACGTTTCTTTTACATATTTGTGTCGGATCCCACGATTAGACTCAGGCGTGAGAGTAAGTATGTGATTTTAAGAAAGTAATTGAGTGTAATTAGGGTTTGTTAGATACTTGTACCGATGATAACTGGGTTCCTTTTATAGGCTGAATACCCTTTAGGGTTTCCGTATCTTTCGGCCCAAGACGCGGCTGATATTGTAGGGATTTGTAATTATCCTGACTGATTTAAATAATTAAAGCATATCTCTTATTTACTTAGGTTATCCTATCTTAAAGATAACTTATGAAGTTACCGCGTCCACAGACAACGTGCCCGTAGCCGGGACCCGTAGGTCTAGAAGGCCGTGGCCGCTATACATGGGTCGTAGGCCTGTTAACAGCTACGAAGCCTATAGTAGTATAAGTGGGCCGAGGCGGTCCATACTATACGTCATCAATAGTTATTTTATGTTTTCCCCCCTATAGTATGATACAAGTTTGAACTTAGCCCGCGCATTACGGCGAAGGCTAATTTGTTAACGCGATGTTTTTTCTTTTTC
>BQNB010026497.1:12342-58535 GCA_026074375.1 Tanacetum coccineum | reverse complement strand
TTCTATTCTTTTGGCATTTTATTGGCTTTTATTTGGCAAAATCCCGGTCAATTTACATATACAATTTAGCAAATATCAGGTATTAGCCTTCAAACGTCATAATCAATACAAGAGTAATAATTTAGCCAAGGTAAACTAACCAAGTTAACGAATGATACAAAAAACGAACGATTACAAGAGTATAGGAGATTACAAGTTGTTTCCTATCGAATTAATCATGCTGAAATACCTCTTCTGCTCTTCTTCTCCTCTAAAAATCGACTTTTATGGTTTAGGTATCAAAAATATGATTTAACACCCTTAAAACTCATTTTTGAGTTTGCTATTTATGGGGTCTGGAAAAAAGTCGATACGGCGTATCGAAAGGCTTTAATACGGCGTATTGGGGGTTTCTTAGAGTAGGGACCACGTTTGATATCTTCTAAAATATTTTGTTTCCATAGCTTGAAGACGGTATATAGGATTCTCTGGATACGGCGTATTGGATCTTGTTCCTTTGTGGTCCTTAGTGAAGTACAGGCACTGATACGCTGTATCTTCCTTGATTGATACGGCGTATTGGTTGTCAGAACAGTAATCTTCATATTTCTTCGTTTAAGCTCTAGAATGCGTGCCTTTTTTCTAACTTTCACTAAGTAATCCATAATTACTACAATTCTTAAATACAAACGATTAAGTAATAATTCTTTGCAATAATTATATAAAATGGGTTAATTACATGGGATAAATGATGCTATAAAAGTGACGTTATTTGATGTCATCAAATATTCCCCCACTTGAACCCTACTTATCCTCAAGTAGCCTTTAGAAGTTTATGAAAATGTATCCCTAAGGATTTTTCCGTTAAGCATTTATTTAATCTATTACAAGTACACAACCAAACACCTCACGAAATAGGAGATGAAAACACTCAACTAATCTATGTGGTAACATGTAACTAATTCACTCAATTGCTCAATTTTCTCCAGTCGAGTTGATGGAGTTTCTATAATAAGCTTGGCAAGGATACACAATCTCACCACTAGAGCTATGGAACTGTAAGAGTAACAAGTTTGTAAAGGGGAAAACGGGTTTTTATTTTAAGGCTTTGGTTGGGTTGATCATTCTATATTCATTTCACCATAAGTACCACTATCCAACAATAGGCATAAGATGCACACTTATGGCCTTAATTGACAAAATAGACATATGTGTTACGATCACCATCCTCATTCCGACGTTAACCAAGGATTAGGATTGAAAGAATGATATTGGCGTCAGGGATTTCTAACTATTCACCAATTAGTAATACCAACAAGACTGATGAGACATGCATACTATGCAGTTAATCGTCGGAATAGGACATGCATGCCGGTCAATCACTAATTCGCTGTTAGGTAAAACCCATGGTTAATGATTAGGAAAGGGAAATAAATTGTTGTTAAATAAAAATTACGAAGCAAATAGATTAAATCTAAGATACAAGTTGCTAGACACTTTTTCCTGACCGTTACCATGATTAAGACAAAACTATATACAAACGTCTTGATCATAGATCAAAAATAACAACAAAAGTTGGCATTCCCGTAACGGTCAACTTCCTAATTATCCTATGCTTTACATAATTTTACAAGACAAGTGGCGATATCTACCACTTTATACAAAACTTTACATCGTTAACTTATAAGACGTATCAACGAATAATCGTTCGTTTATATAATTCCTTCAGTCTAAGCTTTTGCGAAACGATTATCTTCAAACTTTCCTCCTCTTTTTTTGTTGCGATTTTCTAATTTTTTTTTAATTTTTTTTCTTCACTATACTATACTACAAAACTCGGTGTAATTTCACCATCTTCACGATCATAATAACTCCGTATAATTCCTTCGATAATTCTTCATTCTTCGGATGTACCAATAATTGTGTTGGTAGTAAAAATACATGAGTTTTAACTACTATATACATTCCCATTTGCAATGTTCAATTTCTTCCCGACCGTACCAAAGACAGAAAATTAACACAAGACTCGGAAAATACATACTTTACACTTTAAGTAACTAGCAACTGATAAATAGACTTAATCTAACAGGGTAGGCTAAGGTGTAAAAGTGTAACGAAACAAACAGTTGGTGTAATTCCTAAAGGATTGGCTCTATTGGTTTTTTCTAGGGGTATCTTAGTCTTAAGATGAGAGTAAACAAAGGGTTTATACGGGGGTTAACTAACCAGTGTAGCTAGTTAATAAACAACATAAATAAGCTTTTTGGGTGTAATCCTAAAAATTTATCAATTTAAACAAGTTACTCCATCTAAATCCATAGTACTCTGATTGCAGTCCAAACACACTCTATATAATATATAAGTATATATGGATGTAAACAATTATAGTATAGTAAGTATTTTCCGTCGGGTTCAAGATAAACGCTTTTAACCAAAACGTTCTATCAAAGACCTGGTCGTTTTCCCTCGACAAAGTGCGAATTGA
The DNA here is from genome assembly GCA_026074375.1 of Tanacetum coccineum. NCBI lineage: Eukaryota > Viridiplantae > Streptophyta > Magnoliopsida > Asterales > Asteraceae > Tanacetum > Tanacetum coccineum. Next base: position 56,071 of record BQNB010026497.1, on the reverse strand, counting down.
GAACCGGTTAAGTCCGTGATTGCGCGTTTTGAATGGTTTCAAATTTTTGAATTGATTATCTACTTCTACAATTAAAAGCACATAAAACATTCAAAGGAAAACAATTAAGCACAAAAACGATAACGGAATTTGAAGGAACGCCTAAATTATCTAAAATTGAACCTAAAATGATTATTTTTAAACTTTTCTTAATCCTACTTTCTAACTTGTAAGAAAAAAACTAAAGGAATCCTAAACCGAGGGTGCTAAAGGTTAATAACAAAGAAAACGAGAACGGGGGTCAAATCCCGTTCTTTAAAAAGTGAAATTCTAAATTTTTAACTCTACGAAAACAAATTTAAAACCTAAGCCTTCTAAATATTAAAAGAAAATTTTATAAAAAAGAATTTTATTTTTTTGATTATTTCTCTATTTTTTTATGATTTTTTAAAGTTTTAAACAAAATTAATTCAAGAAAAATATAAAACTTTGAAGTAAAAATCTAAGAAAATTTACTAAAATAGCTTGAAATGTAAAAAATGCAAGAAAAATAAAAACTCTAAAATTGCTTAACCAAATAAGCCGGGAAAAAGCAGAAAAGCACACGGAGTGCTTTTTATAAGAAGAACTCAAAAAGGTGATAAAAGATTTGTTGTTGCACCTTAGGACGTAAATGTCCCAAGGGCAAAGTGGTGAGAGTGTGTGGTGTTGAGGTTTATAAAAGGGTTGAGGAGGGTAGAGGTCCAGTGTTCGAGCCTTGCTCACCCTGGATTTCCCCTCTTCCCTTTTTTTATTTTTGCAAAAACTTATTGAACAAAGTTGTTAAGCAGCTTGAGATAAGCAAAATTTCCAAAAACAACTTTTTATAATAACTACTAAATAAGCCAGAAAACAGCTAAAAACTTAACAGAAACACTTGACCCTTTTTAAAGCTATATTAAAACTCAAAGAACAAAATAAGCTTGGAATAAGCTCAAACTTAATAACATAAGCTATACTATCCTACAACTAACTTAATAAGCATATTTAACTAGAAATAAGCAACAATTATAAGCCATAAGCTGAAAAAGCACTAATAAGCATATAAAGGAAAAACTGAATACCAAACAAACAGATGAGCAACTTTGAGCTTATTTTCCATAAGCAGATGGATCCTTATGGCTTATTGGCCTATACCACTTTAAACCTTGATCTATAAGCTACTTGAAACAGCTTTTAAAACTATTTTGAAAATCCAATGATCAAAGAAAAAGCTTATTGAAAAAGCTGATAATTCATTTTACCCTACTTTTTGTTATTATATTAAAAGACAAGGTACTACTTTAAGACCTAATAACAGATAAGCTTATGAACTAAATTCTACAAAATAAGATTGAACAGATCTAATATGACCTAAAAACTACTTGTGTTCAAAATTTGAAAATCTAAATCCTACTTTTACTTGCTGAATTTTAATGATAAAAGTGGCCTTAAAGCTGAATTGACTACTGATGCAGTTGACACAAAATGACCAATTCATAAAACCATACATTGCAGACCTAAAACTTGCTTTTAACTTTATTCAAAAACCAAAACAATGACAACTAGAACAAAGAAAATAACTAGAAAAGTTTTGAACTCCAAATGCTAATGAGACTTAGCTTATACTAACAGATTTTTAACTACTACTAAAAAATTTGTTTTAAAATTGATTATACTCTACAAAGCTCTTAAATCCTACTTCATAAACCTAATTAAGAACTATAAATTCAATTCAAAGGACCAAGAGGACCTTGGCAGTACTAACTCAAGTTAGTACTGCCTTGACCCAAACACCCCTTTAAAATGCTTACAACCATATTAAGCTTATGAAATTGAGATCCAAAGATTATAACTCAGATACCAGATACCACAAAGCTAAAAACAGTCATAATGAACAGATTTAAGCAAACAAATAAGCCAGAAAAATAAGCTACTAAACTATGCTATTGTCTTTGGTTTTTTTAACTGTTTGATATCAAATATTTGTAAACTGATATTCTAACTAACAAATGAACTGAATAAGCAACAAATAACTACAATAAGCAGATATAAGCTAGAGAAAACAGTAATAAGCAGTTTAAGCAAATATCAAAGCATAAGATAAGCATACTAACTAAGTATTTAATAAAACAGTTTAAAAGAAAAAGTAAAGAGAATTAATACCTCCACCTCAGCTAAACAGAGGTGATTGCTCAAATGAGCTTATCTACAGTGCTAGCTTATGAAATAAGTTCAGAATAAGCCCCATAAGTCCATCCAAATTTGACTTATCTTCCTTTGGCTTATTCAGGTCCTTTTTAGGAGAATTGAGTAATGAGCTTATTAAGCTAAGCTTGAAGCAAACTTAGCTTAATAAGGATTAGCTGAGAAAGTAATGAGCTTATTAGTAGTACACATTTAAACCAATTTGTTTTAAAAATTAAGACAGAATTAAGGCACAATGTAAATGAACTTTAAATTTTATTAAAACTGAAAGTGAATACAAGCTTTTGAAAAGTAAAATACATAAACTAAAAGAAAATAAGCTACGAATAAGTTACCTAAAGCTACTCTAAGCTAATCCTACTCCTACTCCTACTCCTAGATGTCTTCTACTGAATGAGCTACTTGTCTATTTATAGTTATGTGAGAAGGTTCTGGGTCTTCATACGCTCCTCTATCTTTAATCACGTCCATCCAATCATAACTAACTTTCAATCAATCAAATCTTGGCCCTTGGATCATGTACACGTATATCCACCAATAGGAATGCCCCGGATCGCCAGCGTGGACACCTGAAGTGTCAAAGGTGTCATATGTTCCTTCTAGAAGCTCTTTGAGATGCGTGTACTTTACCCTACTAGTCTATGGTGAAAAGGGAGGGAACATCTTGGGGAGATAAACAGTAACTTCAATTTTGACCGTGCATTGACCGAGTATAAGAGGTGTTGGGCTCGGGTTTATAAAAAGGAGTTAGGCTTAAGTGATGGGCCGGTATTAGATGTAAAAGGGGTAAGGTTAATATATAATGAACTTAACGACCGTTAGACTTTTAAATAAAAGTACTAACGGTGTTATACATTTAAGGACTTTTTGCAAATTTGATTTAACAATAAGGGCTGTTTTGGTGTTTAAAGAGTTTTGTCCTTTTGTGAGTTGACCATTATTGACCAGGGTTGACTTTTGTTGACCATAGCTTGATAATTCCTGGCTCTTGTGCACTCTTTCCTTCTCGTGTTCGGCTTTGTCCATTTTTGCTTTGATTATGTCTATTTCTTTAATATCCGTACCTACATATACACAAACAAAAAAACAAGCAAATACATTGTATTTTTCACACGTTTTTGGCTATTTGGGCTCGTTATATAAGGTAAAAGGTATGTGTAAAATAACACATACCATACTCACTATTGTGGTCTCGAATAGATATACCAAGCCAAGTTTTAAAGTCTACAACATCATCGGCACACTCATATTTTGTAGAATTTGGGTAAACATTTAGAAATGGATAAGGTTAAATCCTCATAATATCTAATAAGGGTAATTGTGTGCGGGTTATGTATCAAGTAATTTCACAAAAGTATGCTTGAAAAAAAAATAAATTTGAGCATTATTTAAGCATTTTATATGAAAATAGGACAAGTATACATTCTAATTCACATCCTCCCACTTGAATTATACAACGTCCTCGTTGTATAGATAAAACATTAAAAATAGGAATTAAAAGAATTAGAATGAGAAACTCAAGATTGTTTCACTTTAACTTCATCAGATCTCGCTGTCCTTATGTTCAAAACTGAATACCGCGTATTAACAGAGTGATACACCGTATTGGTATCCTAAATCAGGTCATTGTTTAGACTATTTTCTAAGGATCACAGCTTTCCTTCTAGATTTGATGATCAAATGATTTCTGCCAGCCCATTGAGTTAAAAACACATCATACCTATCATTGCCATTAATTTCTGAGCTTCTCTGCGTTTTTTTTTGATTTTTCGTCTAAGAGTCATCAGTTTCATATCATTCATCATCTTCAAGGCGGCGTTTCTTAATCGATTGATCTATGTCAAAAATACTTCATCCATCCCCTTACCCTTGTGTTATTTTTTTATTAAACACGTCAATAATCAGCTCGATCGATATTGCCAAAAAATGTCTTCCTCAAATTATAGGACTCTAGAGTCTTCGGGCATATCCAAGATAACAAAATATATGTGAAGGACAATATTTATCACCTTTAAGAGCACATTTTCAATCATTCCTCTTGGGTATTCGATCGATCTATCCGCAAGTTCTAAGCTCATTCTAGTGGCCTTTGGTTCTCCTAAACCTAATTTTTCGTACATTGTATACGGCATCAAGCTTATGCCAGCTCCTAAGACTGCTAACGCATTATCGCTATGAAATTGGCCAATGTAACAAGGAATAGTAAAACTTCCTGGGTCTCTTTTCTTTTGATGGAAGCTTGTTTCATAATACAGCTGAGCATCTTTCGTTCATAGTGATCATACAAGCTTCTTCGAGTCTGGACTTTTTTATCAGCAACCCTTTCAGAAATTTGGCGTATTGTCGGCATTTGATCTAAGGGCTTTCGATGAACAGAAAATTGATGTGAGTTTCTTTAGGTTTTCTAAGAACTTCCTTAGTTGAATGACTTCTTTTTTTTCTTCTCAATCTTTGGAAAACGATCGATGGTGTTTGTTTCCTCACGTGGAATGTTTGAATAAGAAGCTCTTTGGTTTGGTCTAAGGTTGATCTTTGTAGAGAATCTACATTTGATTCAACTGGTTTGTCGTGATTTACCTCACCACACTGCACTCCGATATACTAGACTAAGGAAGAATGATAGGTAGTCTTCAGTATGTACGTTGGTGGATATTATAGTAACATTCACGAGTCGTCGTCTTTCTACCTATAGTAGTTACTCCTTTAATTTTGCAATTTGTCATCGGAGTATTATTGATCAGTTTTAACAACTCTTATAATTTGAACCTGATCTCACTCAATGAATTGTTCCTTTCTTTGAATAAGATCTCGTTGGTTGTTTGGAATTCAGAAATGAATGCTCTCATCTCTTCATGTCCTCATTTTCCTTCGTCAATAAATTTGTATAACATTTCTTCCATCGTTAACCTTCTCGGTGGAAAATCACCATTCAAGATAATATGCCAAAGATCTAAATCTTTTGCTTTCACATAAGTTTCAAATCTATTTTTCCAATAAATAAAATGATCACTTTCAAAAAGAGGTGGTCTTTGCATAGATTGCCCTTCTAGATATTTATCCGAATCCATAGATCGATTCAAGCTTTAATGTACAATATACGTTAAAGATCTTGGGTGACCTTGGCTTCTGATACCAATTGTGGAAACTAGAAGGGGGGTTGAATAGTTTTTACCGTTTTAAAATTAAAACTTAGATTGTCGACTTATGTGAATTCAAGAGATATACACAAGTGTATATGATAGCGATGCAATAAGTAAATAAACTATCTACGAAATATGAGCAAGTAAAGATAAGAAAGATCAAACCGATGACACAATGATTTATAGTGGTTCGGCTACGAAGCTCCTCTTCCCCCTACTCCACTTCCCAAGTACCCAACTTGAGAGTTATCTTCACTATGTCAACAAGCTCCCTTTAGGCGGAGAAAACCGTACACGTCGCTTACACTTTTTTCGGTACTAAGCTAAATACCGAGTTCTACTTCGAGATAGAACCAATCTAACACACTATGTATTTTGAGGCCTAAATACTAACCTATCATACACATATGATACACATAACACATAACGCAAGATATACAAGATGAATGATTATCACAAACGTGATGACACAACTAAACTAATAACACTTGAAACTTGATGTCTTCTTGAGTGTTCTTTACTAAAGAGTGAAATGAGTTGATCACTTATAATGGATTATGTAACAAGTATAATGATCAAAGATTATGCAAAAGATAAAATATGTATAAGAAAAATATTTTTCAAGAGTTATTTGAAAAGAAGGAGTGAGGTTGGTATTTATAGGCAACCATTTGAATTTCAAATTATGTCATAAGGGAACAAGACGTGCGACCCACGGATCCACCATCCCCTGGATCCGTGCAGTGTATTTGGTGGATCCATGGGAGGAGCTGGGACAAAAATTGTCATTTAGTGATTAACCCCAAATCTATACAAAATATTGTTTTGATGTACTTAAAAATCCCAGATTATTAATATTTTTTAGAAGGAAAATATTTCTTTAACAAATTAAGGAAATTGATTTTTAGATTTTGAAAGATTTTAAAAGATTTGGAAGGACTCTTTCCACTTATGGTTAATCATATTTTGTCTTACATGATTAATATAAGTAGCTTATAATTAATCATGTGTTTATTTAAACTCATTTGATTAGAAAGGTTTATGCAAATGATTAAGTTTAAGTGTAAATAAAAATATTTTTCTTTGATCATTAACTAAGTTAATAATGACATATTCATACCTTAAGTGATTTGTCGTCGTCAAGTAAACTTACGACTAAATAACTTGTTTACGTAAACTTTTACCTAGTATGACATTACATTTGTTATTATCAAAACATAAAGATCATTACTCTATAATACATTTCACAAATGGTCGGTGGCACTGTAGCAGCTACAGTGCCTGCTACAGTGCTACAGTACCGGGCCAAAAACTAGCCCAAAATTTGGCCCAAACTAAAAAAAAAAAAAATTTACAAAACGGACCCTCAACTTTTAACTGTTTACGACTTTTTTACATAAATTTTTAAAAAATAATAAAAAAGCCCTCAATTTCTTTATATCGCCAACTTTTTACATAAATTAAAAAAAATATACGGACAGAAATGCTTCTGGACCACGAATAAAATGAGACCAGTATTGATATTTACCAAACAAGAAAAAGGTGGAAAGTGAGTTTTTTTATTATGATGAAAAAATGAGTGGTTAGGATTCACCCATTTGTTCTTTAAGATGACCATGTTCTTTATGGATCCCACCTCTATTCACATAATGGTAATCTACATATATTAAAATACTATTATAAGATATTTTTAAGGTGATAGAGCCCGTCTCATTTTTATTGTTCACGTTTCCTTTTTGGGATGTCCGCTACTAAAAATAGATAGGGAAGTTTGATCAAGTTTACTATATTACCCTTGTTTAAAATTATTATTACATACTTTAAAGAAGACTTTAATTAAATAGGTAAGGGTAAAACTGTATTTCTGTCAAAAAGTAAGAAAGAGAAAGCAGTAATAAATGCACTTTTCTTAAACTGTGTGCTTTTTGTCTGAGGACAATAATTTTGGGACGGAGGGAGTAACAAAATTTACAAAGCTCTTGATAAAATGCAACTAACCAAACTATAACAATATAAGCAATTACACCAATACTACAGATTCTATGTAACTGTACAAATTATATTTCATTTTACAAATGAAACAAAGCAAGGATCACGTATTCCCATGTTGCATGACATACCATTATACCAAATCCTTTACAACTTAAATGCCGACACAACAAAGAAAACTCAAGCCCATTTCATTCAGCATTGTTTGAATTCCTAAACTGAATATTAGTTGCAACAAAATGATAATCTACATCCATAAATAATATACTTCAGGTAATTATGTATTACACATAGACTCTTGGACACATTTCATTCATTTAGCCCACGTTGCTTTTTTTTCAGCAACAATACGTGGAGGTTTAAGTACTAAAGGAAATAGCATCAAACTAGCCACTTCCTCTTTATTCAGGACTACAATTTTCATGAGCTCTTTCATCTTAGCTGCTTCCTGATCATCATCCACCTTCTGCTTCTTTGCATTCTCTTGTTCTAGCTCATCTCCTGCTTTTTTGAGATGCTTTCTTATGCTATCTTTGCTTTCTTGGAACTTTCTTCCATTACTTCTGCTTTCTTGGAACTTTCTTCCATTTCAGTGCCTTCCACCAACTTTGTTCTGAAGTCAACAAAGGTGTTCACCCTCTTGAAAGCTTTATGAAACAATTATTGAATATTTGCAAAGGACTTGCTCTTCAAGTCTTTGGGCTTCCATCCTGTCATATTCTTCAGGTAAGTATACATAATACTTCTTTGTTGAGCTCTGGTTGGTGGTCTATTCCTCTTCTCTTCTGCTTTCTTTTTTCTAAGAGTTGTTGAAACAGTGTAGCCTTCTCATCAATAGTCAACTCTTCTTGCTCCTCTGCTTGCAGTCTTTGAGCCAGTTGATAATCAACATCAATCTTTGCTTGAATATCATTCCATTCTTCAATCAAGGCTACATTGGCTTCATCTTTTTCCCTTGCAAGCCTCACTTCCTCATCAAATTCAGCTTGTAATCTTATAGCTTCTTGTTCATCAAAGCTGATTTGATCTTTCTTCTTCATCTTCAAAGGTTCTTCAACCATTATACCTTTACCCTTGTCCTTTGAAGGAATTGTTGTTGTTGTTGTTATTGATTCACTTGGCTCTTGAAGAAGAATTCCTTTAGTAGTTGTTGTTGTAGCAGTAGTAACCTTAGGTTTTACACTTTTCAATTCTGCCAGTGCTTGAGCCAAAGTTATTTCATCTTCAGTTATTGTAGCAGCACTAACTGGAATTGTACTGGCAGTACTAACTGTTGTAGCAGCAGTATTAACTTGAACAACATCATCTTTCTTACTATCAGGAACTCCTTGTTCTGCAACAAATACTTCTTCACCAGCAAGATCACTCACATCAAACATTATATCATCATCATGCCTCCCCTGAGTTTCATCAACCAATGTAATCTCTGCATCTTTATCAATGTCATCAATTTTCCTCCCCTGTTTGGATGCATCCTCCTGATCACCCAAACTAGCTTCATCAGAGGAAACTATTCTTGCAGATCTACCAACCTTGTATAATCTTTTGAGCTTATGAGTTCTTGACCCTCCTTTCTTCTCTAACTTCTTGACTCTCTTCTTTAAACTTGTAATCTCCTGAGCTTGAGCAGTCTTTGTGTTCTCCAGGTCAAGCACTCTTTGTTGCAATTTGGTACAAAAATCCATCAATTCCTTAAGTGTCATACTATCCTCATCTGCTACATTTGTAGGATCACTAGGAACACTAGACTGAGGTACCTGAGTGTCCTTCTCCTTAGGCCTCCTAGATTTATGTTTCTTTTGAGGTTGAGATGATGATGGTTGAGTAATGATGGGTGTGTGATGGGGATCAGTGAGATTTGCTGAACCTTCACCCATTTCTTCTTGAGCTTGTACCACCATGGTTGGAAATAAGGGTGTTTCCCTTCCAGAAAAGTCTTTTCCTTGCCTTCTCATGTTAGCAAAAATCTTCTTTGTGTGAGAGGGTGTAACATAAATCCTCTTGTGACTTGACATCCCCTCCAATTGATTATCCAAAAAGACTTGTATAAACCTTGGATACATCAAGAATTTACCAGCATTATCCAAGTTCTTCACCATGCTTTCAAAAATATACTTGGAAAAGTTGAACTTTTAGTTTGTGGCTAAACAGATAATTGCAGAAGCCATAGTGCTACTAAATTCATTCCATGCAGTAGTCTTAGCACTTAGGCATTGCAAAATAGTATGAATAAGAAATTTCCATTGAGGGGAAAAGAATGCCTTATAGAAAGTTAGCTTCTGTGAAAGTTTTTCATACCCCATTCTTGTAAGTTCTTCAAAAATGGTAGCATTAGGCAAGCAATCCGTACCTTCCTCATCATCCAATTGAAGGTCTCTTCTAACAGATGCTTCAGTAACAACTATCTTCTTCCCATCCACTAGGGCTTGTAACTATTGTTCCCCATTGACCATTTTTACCTTGACAGTAGCCCAAAATTGTTTAATACACGAAGTATATACAGTGGGATTAATGGTTAAAGCATACTTTATGGTGTATGCATTTAGAAAATCAACAACTTGTTCAAACCACTTACTGTCAGCGGGTTTAGCCAAAAACGCCACTAAATTGTGAGTATCAGCAAACTGTATGGTCGTCATTGTGTTGGGTTTTGATGATGAATGATGAAATTGAGTTAGGGTTTGTTATTAGAGAGAATATAATTGAATAAAATAGATTAAATGAGTGAATAAAAGCCTTAATCGAAGTATTTATAAAACTACCCTCAACATTATTAATGTTCACCAGCAGTTGTAAGTTATGCCTAGCAGCATTAACTTTCAACAACAGTAGTAAGTTTATGCCTAGCAGCATTAACTTTCCCTAGCAGCAGTAAGTTTATGCCTAGCAGCATTAACTTTCCCTAGCAGCAGTAAGTTTATGCCTAGCAGCATTAACTTTGAATCACTAGCATTAACTCCAATTCCATTCTAATAAGCTTTTCCATCATCAAATTAACATTTTAGCTCACAAAATATCTCTGTCTGTTTTTGATTTCTCTCAATTCTTTTTACTCACAATTATCTCTTTCTGTTTTTAAACAACTCTCTTTCTGTTTTTCAACTCACCACTTCTCTCAATTCTTTTTCTCACCAAATCACTCTATCTGTTTTTATCACACATCTCTCGTTCTGTTTTTTTTCCTCACCAACTCTCTCAATTATGTTTACCTCACCATTTTCATAATCAAGACTTTAAAGATTGAGCATTCCAATACTAGCAATCCCTTTATATTCATTCATCTTCAATCATACCTAAGGACTGCTATTTCTAACTATGGAGTGTCCTTGGGTAGATCCCTCCGGTTCTATTTGGATCATAGGACTAATTCCTAACCTAACCACCTTATGACATCAGAATCGTCATGAAATTAAGATGTTGTTGGGTATAAGATCGTAACCATAAAACCTTTTCCGAAGAGTATCAAGCACTTTGAGTCAATTAGATCACTTATTATTTGCAAGATCATATTTTAATTACATTTCTCCCCTTATTTTAAATACTAATTCACTTAGTTTTTGAAATACCTTGTGATTAAAATTTGTCATGAAAATTTTATGGGAAAAATATTATTATACTTAGCATGAATTATATGGAACATTAATTTGCTCCCCCTCAATTTTACATATGTTTGACACTAAAAAAAATGATACCAAGTTGTAAAATGAATATAAAATTGAGGTTTAGTATTGTCGAGCACACAATTTTGAAAGATTATGAATTGTCATTGAAGAATTCTTGAAAAATTATGCTCAACCATGAAATCATCTTATAACATACAATCTATTGAGTAGTCATTATTATTACTGAGTTGTTATTAAGCGATTTTTGATAATGTTTGAATACATAAGAATTGTCGTGTGATGATGTATCCAAAATCATTAAAACTCTTGTTTTCGAAAAACTCACCCCTCAAAACATAGACTCATTTTGAATAAATGACACCTTTTGTAGAAGATATTGTCTTGATAAAACTTGCATGAGGCGATGGATGTGTTGATCACAACAATTTAAAAGATTATGAATCAGTCGCAGTGGAGAAATTCCTTGAAAATATGTTCAACTTATTGAAAAACCAAATGTTAGAAGACTTCTCTTCTAACTCTAAGGATAAGTGCACTGAACGTTAACTTCCTTTGTCGTTCGGGTTACGAGACCGAGTGCAATTCTGAGAGTGATTACAAGGTCATTAAAGAAAAATAAAATGGACCTGTTTGGAAACATGCGAATAACTCCTGTTACAAAGAATTTCATTTACACGCCTGTGTCGATATTAATTAATATTTCTATGTACGTAAATGTTATCGATTCCAAGAGACAGTCGAGAAGATTCTTTTATGAACATATTCTGATTTTTTGATTTTGTATTTTCTTTTTGAAAATTTCTATTTTTGTATTTGGTTTTATAATAAATATTTACATGTTGACCTTAACATTATTATGTGAAGGTGGAATAGTAATTCCAACTCTTGTCGTGATGTAGCTGTCTTGTCTGCTGGAGGACAACTTTTGGAACCAGCTATTGACACTGTACGGTTCATTGTTTGCGGTCCGTGAATTCCTAGTTATGCAATTGTTAGTTAGAGATCATTGCTTGTTATCCGGATCAAAATTCCTTGAAGCCCTGGTTTATGAGATATCAGTCTTTTCAGCAACCAAACTCTAAGTCCTTCCTTTTTAGGATTGAAAGATGTACCTGCACTTAAGTTAAGAGTACCTGCATTGACATTAAGAGTTTGTTCGCATTTATGGTTCGTGATGATGCTTCATTTGTTGAACATTTTTAGGTTCACTCTATCAACCTTGGTTATGCTAGATGTGATATATTCTGTAGGTACCCACCTAAGACACAAATTCTTGAAAAATTTTACTCCATCGGTTTCCATTAAGACAAAAATCTAAGAGTCATTGTTTCTCATGCATTTAATATCAAAAGTTTATTGATTTGATAAACCTAATGTCATTGTTGTGGATCTGTCTTTCTAGTTTCTTATGCAAAACTTATTTTTGCTATCGGGTTTGTTTATAGTTGTGTCTTATTGGATGGAAACCTTAGAACGTGAGTGGACCTTCATTCAGGAATTTGTATATTCCTTTTTACACAATGATCTTGATTTGCAAATATTAAAGACACATTTCTGACATGTCGAGCAGACAAAATGTTTAGAGTCGGAAAATTTTCTAGAATTCCTAGAGTGTTCTGCTATGGCACAGTCTTCGTCGTGACAAAACTATTCTTGGATGCAGGACAATTCCTAGATGTTTTAGTATTGCTCCTAGGTTTTGTTTTGCTACCATTAGCCGTGCTTTTATGGGTTGCTTGGCTTTATGATTTAGCAGATGGATCACACCCTAGGTCTTGATTCCTATCGCGGTCTGTGTCTTTTTCTCTAGCTTCCTCTGATAGTGATTATGAACCATGTCAATGAACTTTATCTTGGCATGTTCTTTGTACTATTCTAGATTCGATAGATGCAAATCATGTTGATGAGGTTTTTACAACCTGCAGATTCCTTTCATTAGGCATATAATGGAGTAATTGGTGAAAGTTAGCAAAAGGCGCGCATTCTGGAGCTTAAATGAAGATATTTTGAAGATTACTATTCTGAAGACCAATACGCCGTATCCATCAAGGAAGATACGGCGTATCCGTGCCTGCACTCACCAAAGACCACAGAGGAATAAAGATCAATACGCCGTATCCAGAGAGAATCAATACGCCGTATTCAAGATATGGAATCAATATAATATTCTGGAAGATATCAAGCGTGGTCCCTACTCTAAGAAATCCCCAATACGCCGTATCCAACACTTGGATACGCCGTATCCAACCGACTTCCAGACCTTATAAATAGAAAACTCAAAAATGAGTTTTAAGTGTGCTAAATCATATTCTCGATACCTAAACCACAAAAGTCAATTTTTAGAAGAGAAAAAGAGCAGAAGAGGTCGAGCAACGCTATCAATTCCATAGGAGACAACGTGTAATTCCATATACTTTAGTAATCGTTCAGTTTTTGGTATCATTCGTTAACTCGGTTAGTTTACCTTGGCTAAATAATTGCTCTTGTATTTATTATGACGTTTGAAGGCTAATACCTTCGGGTATTAACCATTATTATGAAGATATGAATGTTTGGTATTTTCTTATCTCGACTTCTTGATTTATCGTTGAGTGCTTGTTTATGTTTATCAATTTATACTTGTTTACGCGTTTTTGTATATGACCTATCATTCAACTGGATCTAGTGAAGCGGACCAAGCAGATCTAGAGTCCGGCATAGCTCTCCATATAGTAATTTATACATCTAGAATCATAGTTACACAAATATTGTCCTTCTAAGTCCATGTCTAGGATACGCTTCGGGCTTAACTAGTTAATTGGATATTACCAATGGTTTATTGATCGTGTTGACTAGCAGGTGACCTAGATAATTCAACAAGTAACGTTCTGATTCCATTGGATAGTTGGACAAGTAGACTACTAGTGTATAAATTGCCATTAAGCGGTAAGTGGGTAAAGTCTCTATGAGCTAGGGTTTAACAGGATCCCTAAGATAGATTATAATCAGCACATAAGGATGCTTTAATTGTGACAGAATTATTGTATCTAGGTCTTAGGATGATGTAACGCCTAAGTCTTACGAATGATATGCCACCTCGAGAGAAGAAATCATTACACTAAATAAACAAACCAACATTCTAATCGGATTAATAATGGTTAATACATTTTTCTTATATAAGGTTTGACCGCTCTTTAATCTTTTGTTAATTAGCCTACGTGGGTTAAAGTGCCTTAAATTGATTATAGACACCAACCAAAACCGTGCCAGTCTCTCAGGCTGAAAACCCTCCTTTTCCTGTTAGAATTAGGATTTAGACTGACATAGGTTTAACATAGGTTTAGAATAGAATAGAATTAACATAGATTAGATAACCAAGATATTAATTAAATTGATAGATTTAACCTCGCTTCAAGTGTTCGACCCATTAAAGTGTTGTTTTTGGTTTAGTCGGCAAAATATAAATTTAAAACTTGAAGAATCTTAAATATACCATACAACGACAGCACATCAAGTTTTTGGCGCCGTTGCCGGGGATCGAACCCGGGTCACCCGCGTGACAGGCGAGAATACTTACCACTATACTACAACCGATCGGGTATATTGCCCGTTAAAGTGTTGTTTTTGGTTTAGTCGGCAAAATATAAATTTAAAACTTGAATCATCTTAAATATACCATACAACGACAGCACATCAAGTTTTTGTGGTTCGATAACATACCAAACATTTTCGACTAAACTTGATTTATCGACTAAGTTACACTAGCAGTAGTAACTAAGTTATACTAGCGGTATTAACTATGAACTAGCAGTACTAACTACTTATCAAACACTTCATTGATTCTTGAGTTGCTTTATGATAAGATTAAGAAGCTGATAACACATTTCATTCCAATGATCAGCTTGCAACTTCTTATTTAGCATCTTTGTGATTGTAGCATGTGTAAGGGGATATCTCTTCTCTACCAACATAAAAACATGCAAAATTTGAAACCTCACAAAGTGTACTCCACAGGAATCAAATAACTTCCAAACCAACACTTTGTTTCCTTGTAGATTCCTCCATACTAGATCTTCTACATGATGTTTAAATATTGTCTTTAGATCACCTCACAGAACTCTCTTATAGCCCTCTTCTGGCCTTGTATACCCATGCTTAGCTTTAACTAATTTCCACAGAGTTTCTAAATCTTCCCTGTCAAAGCTTCTAAGCATCTGAATAAAGGCTGAGTACCTCTTTGAACTTCCATCAGCTCTTATAATTTGATAGTAGCTGATCTTTCCTTGTTTAAGAATCTTGTAGTCAACAATGCTTGGAGGCTTAGTAGCTAAAGGTATATCATCAACTGCTACTTCCTCTTCATCAAGAATGACTTTCATCAGACTTTGAAGTTTAGTTGTTTCTTTATCCTCATCCACCTTCTGCTTCTTTGCCTTCTCTTGTTCTAGCTCATCTACTGCTCTTTTTGAACTGGTTTATTCTCTTGCCTCACTGCCTTCTACTCTTACTTCACTACCTTCTACCAATTCTGTGTCCATATCTATAAATGTGTTTACCCTTTTCATAGCTTTGTCAAATAATTCTTGAATATTGGCAAATGACTTGTTCTTTAAGTCTTTAGGGTTCCATCCTACCATATTCTTCAGGTAAGTATACATGATACTCCTTTGTTGAGCTTTTGTTGTTGGCCTGTTCCTCTTTTCTTCTACTCTTTTTGCAGCAAAGTGTTTCTTTCTTGCTTCTAAGAGTTGTACAAACAACTTTGACTTCTCTTTAATAGTCAACTCTTCTTGCTCCTTTGCTTGCAGTCTTTGAGCCAATTCATAATCAGTCTTAATCTTAGCCTGAATGTCATTCCATTCTTCAATCAAGGCTACATTGGCTTTATCTTTTTCCCTTGCGCCTCACTTCCTCATCAAATTCAGCTTGTAATCTTATAGCTTCTTGTTCATCAGAGCTAATTTGATCTTTCTTATTCATCTTCAAAGGTTCTTCAGCTATTATACCTTTACCCTTGTCCTTTGAAGGAATTGTTGTTGTTGTTGTTCTTGATTCACTTGGCTCTTGAAGAAGAATTCCTTTAGTAGCTGTTGTTGTAGCAGTAGTAACCTTAGTTTTTACACTTTTCAATTCTGCCAGTGCTTGAGCCAAAGTTATTTCATCTTCAGTTATTGTAGCAGCAACACTAACTGGAATTATACTAATAGTACTAACAACAACATTAACAGTAGTAACTACTTCACTAACAGTAGTAACTGGATCAGTAGTACTAACTTCCTTTTCATCCATATCCTGTCCTGTAAACACTTCTTCATCATTAAGAACACCTGTATCAAACATTAGATCATCATCATGCCTCCCTTGAGTTTTATCAACCAATTTAATCTCTGCATCTGCATCAATATCATCAATTTTCCTCTCCTGTTTGGATGCATCCTCCTGATCACCTAAACTAGATTCATCAGAGGAAACCATTCTTGCAGATCTACCAACCTTGTATAATATTTTGAGCTTATGAGTTCTTGACCCTCCTATCTTCTCTAACCTTTTGAATCTCAGTTTCAAACTTGTAATCTCTTGAGCTTGAGCAGTCTTTGTGTTCTCCAGGTCAAGCACTCTTTTTTGCCATTTGGTACAAAAATCTATCAATTCATTAAGTTGCATACTAGGCTCTTCATTAACAGCCTCATCTGCTACATTTGTAGGATCACTAGGAACACTAGACTAAGGAATCTCAGTGTCCTTTCTCTTTGGCCTTCTTGATTTTTGTTTCCTTTGGGGCTGAGATGATGATGGTTGAGTAATGATGGGTGTGTGATGGGGATCAGTTGGCATTGCTGAACCTTCACCCATGTCTTCTTGAGCTTGAACCACCATTGTTGGAAATAATGGTGTTACTCTACCAGAAAAGTATTTTCCTTGTCTTCTCATGTTAGAAAAAATCTTCTTTGTGTGAGAGGGTGCAATATAAGTCCTGGTGTGAGTTGCCATCCCTTCTAGTTGATTATCCAAAAAGACCTGTATAAACCTTGGATACATCAAGAATTTACCAGCATTATCCAAGTTCTTCAACATGCTTTCAAAAATATACTTGGAAAAGTTAAACTTTTGGTTTGTGGCTAAACAGATAATTGCAGAAGCCATAGTGCTACTGAATTCATTCCATGCAGTAGTCTTAGCACTTAGGCATTGCAAAATAGTATGAATAAGGAATTTCTATTGGGGAGAGAAGAATGCCTTATAGAATGTAAGCTTATGAGAAAGTTTTTCATACCCCATCCTTGTAAGTTCTTCAAAAATGGTAGCATTTGGCAGACATTCAACACCTTCAGCATCATCCAATCGTAGATCTCTTCTCACAATTAACTCAGTGATGATAATCTTCTTTCCATCTACTAGGGCTTGTAACTGTACTTCCCCATTTACAGCTTTCACCTTGACAGTAGCCCAAAATTGTTTAATACATGAAGTATATATAGTGGGATTGATCGTTAAAGCATATCTTATGGGATTTGTATTTTGAAAATCCACTATCTGCTCAAATCCTTCACTTTCAGCAGATTTAGTCAAAAACGCGACCATATTATGTGTATCAGCAAACTGTAGGGTCGTCATTGTGATGGGTTTTGATGATGAATGATGAAATTGAGTTAGGGTTTATGATTAGAGAGTATATGAGAGATTGAAATTGATTAAATGATTGAATGAAACCCTTAATCGAAGTATTTATGAAACTACCCTCAACAGCATTAACGTTCACCAGCAGTTGTTAGTTATGCCTAGCAGCATTAACTTTCAACAACAGTAGTAAGTTTATGCCTAGCAGCATTAACCTTGAATCACCATCATTAACTCCAATTCCATTTAAATCATCTTTTCCATAATCAAATTAATATTTTAGCTCACAAAATCTCTCTGTCTATTTTTTATTTCTCTTAATTATTTTTACTCATAATTCTCTCTTTCTGTTTTTAAACAACTCTCTTTCTGTTTTTATTCTCACCACTTCTCTTAATACGAAATGATCCTTGAATCCATTGAAAGTGGTCCACTCATTTGGCCTTCAATTGTGGAGAATGGAGTTACAAGGCCAAAGAAATATTCTGAGTTATCTGCTACGGAAGCACTTCAAGCTGATTGTGATATCAAGGCAACAAATATCATTCTTCAAGGACTACCACCTGAGGTCTATGCATTGGTAAGCAATCATAAAGTCGCTAAGGAACTTTGGGAAAGGGGTTCAACTTTCTCATGCAAGGAACTTCATTGACGAAACAGGAAAGGGAGTGTAAGCTTTATGATGAATTTGATAAGTTTGCTTATAAAAAGGGGGGATCACTTCGTGAATTCTACTTGAGATTTTCACTGCTACTCAATGACATGAACATTTACAACATGAAACTAGAACAATTTCAAGTGAACACAATGTTTTTGAATACCCTTCCTCTCGAATGGAGTAAATTTATGACAGATGTCAAACTGGTTCGAGATTTGCACACAACTAACATTGATCAGCTTCATGCTTATTTGGGACAACATGAATTTCATGTAAATGAGGTTCGTTTAATGCATGAACCGCAATTCAGATCCGCTGCTTTGGTTGCTAACTCATCAGATGACCTAGTCCCCCCCCCTCCCCCCCCCCCCCCCCCCCCCCCCTTATCAAACTCATCAAAATTCATAACAAAACACTCAATTTAACACAAGTTTCATCATTTCAAAACATCAAGTCCAATATGTCTTCTATCAAGGAACAGGCTGTGGAATAACTCGTGTAGAGTCAAAAACATTTGCTTGAAGTTAAAATGGATCAAGCTTTGAACGAAAATGTTACGAATCTTGGAACAAGTGATGAGCAACAAGTTTATTGTGAAACTTGATTGTAAATTCTCCTATTGTGATTTGACTCCGTGATGTGCATGAATGTGAAAAGTATCTCAAACTTGAGACTAAGCTTCAAAAGGATTTTGTTGAAAAAGATATTTACGATAAACTATTCAAAAGGTTTACCACTCTTGAAAAACATTGCATTTCGTTAGAAGTTGATACTCAACTTAATCAGGAAATTTACAAATGGCACAATTCTATTTCAAATCAAATGCTCTAAGTTTTTGATTTAATTGTCTGAATTAAATGAATTGCTAGCTTATTCCATAGAGAAAGACATGGTCATAATGAAGTTGAAAGAGAGATAATAAATCTTTAGTGGAAAAATAGATAAGGATAAGATCAATCAGGATTAGAAGAGTTTGATTCCTCATATTATTGAATTGGATCATAGGGTGACAAAGCTTATTAGCTGAGAATGAGCATTTAAAACAAACCTATAAGCACTTTATGACTCGATTAAACCAGCACGTGTTCGATCAAAAGAACAATGTGTGCTTAACTATCATGTCAATCTTAAATTGTGAATTTTGATTAAATTGCTTGGTATTCAGGAAAAAAAAAATTGTAATTACAGCTCTAAGGATGAATTGAGGAAACTCAAAGAAAAGATTTAGCAAATAAAATGTTTCACATCATTCTAGTGATCCAAAGATATTACGGAACCAATAAACCCCTAAATTATTGAAAACAAAAGTCAGCCTCACTCTGCCTATATTAAGCACACTACAGGAAGAAGCTACAGTGCTTGGGATTCTAGTCGATTCATTAATAAAGCAAACTATTCTCCTAGATCCAACCTTGAATCTGCATGTAAGTATACTAAAACTAATTCAAGAGTTGCTTTTAAAAAATCCAGTAAAAACATGCCCTAGTATCAACAATTCGGAGAAACAATTAGTGGCTGTGACCCCAAATGATAAAAGTCCAAACGAGTTAGATTCATGAGCCGTCACATCATCAGAAAACACAATCACAAAAAATGGCATCTACATACAAACCTAGCTTCTACGAAACCTATGTTGTTTTCTACAGGAGTAAAACCATCTATAGTGCTAGCGGATCACAGCCTTCAGGTAATATAAAGAAAGATAAGATTCTGCAAACACAAAGTAGTACTCAGATAAATAAAGTAGAAACCCACCCTAAGAAAGTTAAATCTAGTTTGAAAAATAAAGATCACGTTGTTGCACCTAAAAGAACTGCTCATGTGCAGCATTCTAAGCTTAATGCTAATGCTGAACTTAAATGTGTTAAGTGTAATGGTTGCATGCTTTTTGATAATCATGATTTGTGTGTTCTTGATTATATCAATAATGTGAATGCTCGTGTAAAATCTAAATCTGCTAAGAAACAAACAAAGAGAAAAGTTTGGAAACCAACAGGAAAGATGTTTACAACTATTGGATATATCTGGAGACCTACTGGTCGGACCTTCACTATCGTAGGAAATGCGTGCCCTTTAACTAGGATTACCACTACTACTGAAGCGCCCCTAGGAAAACCAGTTGTTCTAGATAATGAAACATCTAAACCTGCTGTAACATTGGTCTATTCACGGAAACCTAGGAACTCTAAAACTAATGTTCCTATTAGCAAATCTAAGGTTCTTCAATATGTATCTGCTAACAAAAAGGAACCCAATAAATCTTAGGGATCCATAAATTCCGATGTTCCATCTTCCTCTCTTAATGAATGTAGGTCGTCCAAATTGTCCTCTGGTATTTAGACTCCGGCTGCCCCAAGCATATGACCGAGATCGATTCTCAGCTCACCAATTTTCTGTCAACAAATTTTTAGGTCAGTCAAATTAGGAATATGATCTGTGGCGAAGATTTTGGATCTGGTGTTTATTAGATTGGGAATGTTATGATATCAAGGGTTTACTATGTGGAAGGACTTGGACACAACTTATTCTCTGTTGGGCAGTTTTGTGATTCGAACCTTGAGGTTGCTTTTCGTCAACACACCTGCTTCATTCGTAATTTAGAAGGTGATGATTTATTGATTGGATCTCGAGGCAACAATCTGTATACTCTGTCTCTTGGAGACATGATGGCGTCCTCTCCTATATGTCTCTTGTCAAAGGCCTCAAAGACTAAGTCCTGGCTATGGCACCGACGTTTGTCTCATCTAAACTTTGGTGCAATCAACCATTTAGCTAGACATGGTCTTGTTCGAGGTCTCCCTAAGCTTAAATTTGAAAAGGACATTGTGTTCTAATGTGCCATGGGTAAGAGGCAGGAAGAAACCCACAAACACTAAATTGAGACACAATCAAGAAAACTCTATCTGTTTACACATGGATCTTTGTGGGGGGGACCAAATGCGTGTCGAAGTGTTAATGGAAAGAAGTACATCCTCGTCATTGTCGAGATTACTACGATTACATGGGTTAAATTTTAAGGTCAAAAGATGAAGCTCGATTTCATAATCAAGTTCTCTTGATGGATCCAAACTACGACTTAAAGTACCTTCGTCGCTTCGAACAGATAATGGAACTGAATTTGTTAATCAAACGAATATTATGAGAAGGTTGGTATCTCTCACGAAACATCTGTAGCTCGATTCCACAATATGCAAAATGTGACGTTGAAAGTCGGATCTTACCACTAATGAAGCTGCTGCACAATGTTAATTTATGCAAAAGTCTATTATTTCTATGGGCTAGTAGTTGGCTACCGCATGTTACAACCAAAATCGTTTCCATCATCATACGCCTTTGTCACGGCAAAACACCATATGAGCTTTTACATGACAAACTTCCTGACTTATCTTTGTTCCATGTATTTGGTGCACTCTGCTATCCAACAAATGATAGTGACAATCTGGGCAAGTTACAACCGAAGGTTGATATTGGTATTTTCATTGGTTATGCACCCACGAAGAAAGCATTTTGAATTTACAACCTACGTACTAGAAGAATCATTGAGATAATTCATGTAGACTTTGATGAGCTGACTGCGATGGAATCTGAACACAGCAGTTCTGGACCCGCACTTCATGAAATAACTCCTGCAACAATCAGTTCAGGACTCGTGCCAAACCCTCCTCCTTCAACACCATTTGTACCACCTTCAAGAACTGACTGGGATATGTTGTTTCAACCGTTGTTCGATGAATTACTCAATCCCCCACCTAGTGTTGATCACCCAGCCCCTGAAGTCGTTGCTCCAATTGATGAAGTAGCAGCTCCAGTACCCGTTGTATCAACCGGTTTACCTTCCTCAACTACAGTTGACCAAGATGCGCCATCACCAAGTAACTCTCAAACAACACCCGATACCCAACCTCCCGTCATTCCTAACGATGTTGAAGAAGACAATCATGATATTGAAGTTGCACATATGGGTAATGATCCGTACTTTGGTATTCCAATTCCAGAAGTTCCTTCTGATCAATCTTCATCGTCGGATTCTATTCATACAAATGTGCCTCCCGATCACCAAATTTCTGAACACAATAACAAATGGACTAAGGATCATCCACTTGAAAATATAATCGGTGAACTCGCTAGACCAGTTTCCACAAGGCTGCAATTACATGAGCAAGCTCTTTTCTGTTACTACGATGCTTTCCTCACTGCTGTTGAACCCAAGACGTATAAAGATGCTTTGACTCAAGCTTGCTGGATCGAAGCAATGCAAGAAGAACTCAATGAGTTCGAACGTCTTGAAGTATGGGAGCTCGTACCCCGACCAGATAAAGTTATGGTTATTACTTTGAAGTGGATATACAAAGTGAAACTAGACGAACTGGGAGGTATACTAAAGAACAAAGCTCGATTAGTGGCTCGTGGTTACCGTCAAGAGGAGGGAATCGATTTTGAAGAGTCTTTTGCTCCGGTTGCAAGATTAGAGGCTATAAGGATTTTTCTCGCGTTTGCTGCTCATATGAACATGGTCGTCTACCAAATGGATGTGAAGACTGCGTTTCTGAATGGTAATCTGCGGGAAGAAGTTTATGTTAGCCAGCCGGATGGGTTTGTGGATAAAGATAAACCAAATCACGTGTACAAGCTTAAGAAAGCTCTTTATGGGTTGAAACAAGCTCCACGCGCGTGGTATGACATGTTGTCTTCGTTCCTGATATCCCAAGACTTCTCCAAAGGTTCAGTGGATCCCACATTGTTCATACGCAGAGACGGCAAGGAACTACTTCTGGTACAAATATATGTCGATGATATCATCTTTGCTGCATCTACACCTGAACTTTGTGACCTATTTTCTAAAATCATGTGTTCAAAATTTAAGATGTCAATGATGGGCAAAATCTCATTTTTCTTAGGACTACAGATTTCTCAAAGTCCCAGAGGCATCTTTATTAACCAGTCAAAATATGCCCTTGAATCCTTAAAGAAATACGGTTTTGACTCTTGTGACCCAGTGGATACTCCCATGGTGGAGAAATCCAAACTGGATGAGGATAAAGAAGGGAAAGCCGTTGATCCGTCACACTATCGTGGTATGATAGGCACCCTCCTTTATCTCACAGCCAGTAGACCTGACCTACAATTTGCTATATGCATGTGTGCCCGGTATCAGGCTCGGCCTACCGAAAAGCACTTAAATGCAGTAAAAAGGATCTTTCGATATCTAAAAGGAACCGTTAATCGGGGACTATGGTATCCGAAGGATTCTTCGATTGCTCTAACAGCATTTGCAGATGCGGATCATGCTGGTTGTCAAGATACACGCCGTAGCACATCTGGTAGTATGCAATTTTTGGGAGATAGACTTATCAGTTGGTCATCAAAAAGGCAGAAAAGCGCTGCGATATCCAGTACGGAAGCTGAATATATTGCTTTGTCCGGCTGTTGTGCTCAAATCCTTTGGATGAGATCACAGCTTACCGACTATGGCTTTGGTTTCAACAAAATTCCAATGTACTGTGATAACAAAAGCGCTATTGCCTTATGCTGCAACAACGTTCAACATTCCAGATCAAAGCATATAGACATCAGATTTCACTTTATCAAGGAGCATGTTGAGAATGGGGTGATCGAACTTTACTTTGTCAATACGGAGTATCAACTGGCGGACATCTTCACTAAAGCTCTTGGCCGAGAAAGAATTGAATTTCTGATCAACAAGCTGGGAATGCGGAGTTTTACGCCGGAGACTCTGAAACAATTGGCAGATGAAGTTGATGAATAGTGGTGGTACCTATTCACATATCCTGTATCATATGTATATACATAAAACCATAAAAACCAAAAAGATTTTTCATTTTTAGAAAACTTTTATAAAAACAAAATACAAAAATATAAAATCTATAAAACCAAAGAAAAAAGCTCCAATTGATGAAGTAGCAGCTCCAGTACCCGCTGTATCAACCGGTTCACCTTCCTCAACTACAGTTGACCAAGATGCACCATCACCAAGTAACTCTCAAACAACACCCGATACCCAACCTCCCGTCATTCCTAACGATGTTGAAGAAGACAATCATGATATTAAAGTTGCACATATGGGTAATGATCCGTACTTTGGTATTCCAATTCTAGAAGTTCCTTCTGATCAAAAGTTCCTTCTGATCAATCTTCATCGTTGAATTCTATTCATACAAATGTGCCTCCCGATCACCAAATTTCTGAACACAATAACAAATGGACTAAGGATCATCCACTTGGAAAATATAATCGGTGAACTGCTAGACGGTTTCCACAAGGCTGAAATACGTGGAGCCAAGTCTTTTCTGTTACTCGATGCTTTCCTCATGTTGTTGAACCGACGACTGTATAAAAATGCTTTGACTCAAGCTTGCTGGATCAAAGCAATGCAAGAAGAACTCAATGAGTTCGAACGTCTTAAAGTATGGGAGCTCGTACCCCGACCAGATAAAGTTATGGTTATTACTTTAAAGTGGATAATACAAAGCCCCCCCCCCCCCCCCCCCCCCCCCCCCCCCCTGGAAACTAGACGAACTGGGAGGTATACTAAAGAACAAAGCTCATTAGTGGCTCGTGGTTACCGTCAAGAGGAGGGAATCGATTTTGAAGAGTCTTTTGCTCCGGTTGCAAGATTAGAGGCTATAAGGATTTTTCTCGCGTTTGCTGCTCATATGAACATGGTCGTCTACCAAATGGATGTGAAGACTGCGTTTCTGAATGGTAATCTGCGGGAAGAAGTTTATGTTAGCCAGCCGGATGGGTTTGTGGATAAAGATAAACCAAATCACGTGTACAAGCTTAAGAAAGCTCTTTATGGGTTGAAACAAGCTCCACGCGCGTGGTATGACATGTTGTCTTCGTTCCTGATATCCCAAGACTTCTCCAAAGGTTTAGTGGATCCCACATTGTTCATACGCAGAGACGGCAAGGAACTACTTCTGGTACAAATATATGTCGATGATATCATTCATTTCTCGCATCTACACATGAAACTTGTGAATAATTTCTAATATCATGTGTTCAAAATTTAAGATGTCAATGATGGGCAAAATCTCATTTTTCTTAGGACTATAGATTTCTCAAAGTCCCAGAGGCATCTTTATTAACCAGTCAAAATATTCCCTTGAATCCTTAAAGAAATACAGTTTTGACTCTTGTGACCCAGTGGATACTCCCATGGTGGAGAAATCCAAACTGGATGAGGATAAAGAAGGGAAAGCCATTTATCCATCACACTATCATGGTATGATAGGCACCCTTATTTATCTCACAGCCAGTAGACCTGACCTACAATTTGCTATATGCATGTGTGCTCGGTATCAGGCTCGGCCTACCAAAAAGCACTTAAATGCAGTAAAAAGGATCTTTCGATATCTAAAAGGAACCGTTAATCGGGGACTATGGTATCTGAAGGATTCTTCGATTGCTCTAACAGCATTTGCAGATGCGGATCATGCTGGTTGTCAAGATACACGCCGTAGCACATCTGGTAGTATGCAATTTTTGGGAGATAGACTTATCAGTTGGTCATCAAAAAGGCAGAAAAGCGCTACGATATCCAGTACGGAAGCTGAATATATTGCTTTGTCTGGTTGTTGTGCTCAAATCCTTTGGATGAGATCACAGCTTACCGACTATGGCTTTGGTTTCAATAAAATTCCAATGTACTGTGATAACAAAAGCGCTATTGCCTTATGCTGCAACAACTTCACATTCCAGATCAAAAGCATATTAGACATCAGATTTCACTGTTTCAGGAGCATGTTGAGAATGGGGTGATCGACATTTACTTTGTCAATACGGACGTATCAACAAATAGCGGACATTTTCACTAAAGCTCATGGACCGAGAAGAATTGAAATTTCTGATCAAAAGCTGGGGAATGTAGAGTTTTACGCGGTGACTCTGAACAATTGGCAGATGAAGTTGATGAATAGTGGGTGGTACCTTTTCACATCATTCTGTTCATATGTTATACATAAAATATAAAAACCAAAAGATTTCATTTTTTAGAAAACTTTTAAAAACAAATTTCAAAATATATAATCTATAAAACAAAGACAAAAATAAAAAAAATATGGAAAAATATAAAAAGAGGTAATAAAGCATGTCTTTCTGAAAATTTGATAACATTTACGCTTTAGAAATGTCATTCAATAATGATACGAGGGCTGTAATGAAGTTTCGTGAGAAGTTACAAATGTTTTCAAAACATGCCAAATGGCTTGCTATTATTTCAGATAGTAACCCGGACATCATTTTAAAGGCAAGTATTCCGTCAAAAAGGAAACTTGACCTCTCAACGGGAATTTATTCTCGGGCATGGTCTACTTTATGACCATGCAAAGGCTTGTGATTACTTTGCATCACAACCCGTGCTTCCTATATTTCCATAAGTGTACGCGTCAGTGCACTTATGTGTTAAAATAAGAGAAATCTTATTTTTGTGTTTGTTGTTTTTCACAAACAAAACATTGCTTCATCAGAAAATGCTTTTTCAATGACATTCGTCTTCTCAAACAACGACTATAACTCTTTAAATAGAAAACGGGTCAGTGTTTGAGGGGGAGCAAATGTCAAATATCTTCTTCATAATAAAATGTGCTTAAAGGGAAAAGGCTTTTTAAACAATAACGAAATAAATTTCTTTAAGGAAAGTTAATTAAGTTTAGCTTATGTGTGCCTTAATTGCTATGTGTTTATGTGTTTAGGGACTACTTTGCAAAATTAAGTCTATAGGTATGATAGTATAAACATTAGGGACTATTTGTGCTATTTGTTTATCTTGTATATGCCTTATAAAACTTTGCTATGCAAAATAAAAGGGTATCGAAACTAGAAGGGCTAAATGTGTCAAAAACAAAAATTGTTTTATATCATTCCACCCAACCCGTCCTTTTACACACACAAACACACACTAAACTTAAAAAAAATTCTCCCTTTCACTCGTTCGATCGCCAACCTTCATTGCATCATTTCGAGTTGTTTTCAAGCATAAGGTATAATTAAAATCTCGTTCTACTCCTCCTAAACAACTCATAACTCGAAGTAATTAAGATTTCATTCAGATTTGAGCTCAAAAACCCTAATTCTCAAATTAGGGTTCATCAAATTCAAAGATGTATAAATCTTCAAATTAACTGAGGGGTTATGATCGCGTTGGAGTGTAGAAGATATGTCTAATACAGTTTTTTGTATCATTAACTTTTGAATTAGTTATACTCAATTGTTTGCTCGAAAATTTAGGGGTTTTCAAAATAATGTAGAATGTTTCTGGGTTTTATGTTAGGGAGTTGCATTTCCTCTTATTGAATATGTTTGGCTATTAATTTCTCACCATTGTTTGTAGTTCGTTGTGTGATTATGCTAAAGTTGTTATAAATGGTTCGTTTTTGATCATACTTGACGTGTTGTGGCTTAATTGTTGTTCTCTTAGTATCTTCATGATAGTTTTAACTCATTATATGCTAAAGAAACATATGTGAGTGTCTACAAAGACTTGTTTGTCAAATGACAAAAATGAACCGAACAACCCACTTACGTTGGAACCGCGAATAACTATCATATATGGTACCGAACAACTTATTGTAGTAGGAACCGAACAACTATAAGGTAGTAGGAACCGAACAACTATGTTGTAGAAGGAACCGAACAACTGTCTTGACAGTAGGAACCAAACAACTGTTTTAACAGTGAGAACTGAACAACTGTCTTGACAGTAGAAATCGAACAACTTTGTTTATTAGGAACCAAACTACTTAGCTTACTTGAAGGAACCAAACGACTTTGTTTAAGAGGAACCAAACTACTCAGTTTACTAGAAGGAACCGAACAACCTAGTTGTTAAAAGGAACCAAACAACCATAGATAATAGGAACCGAACGACCTGCTTCATGAACGAACTGAACAACTTGGAGATTAGTAGGAACCGAACAACTAAGGGTTAGCAGGAACCGAATAACTATCATATAAGGAACCGAACAACTTATTGTAGTAGGAACTAAATAACTAAGAGCTAGTAGGAACCGAACAAATAAGTTAATTAAGGAACCAAACAACAAGTTTAAAAGACCCAAAACACTTAAGATCAAATTTTCATTTTAAAAGGCGATTTAAAATCTTAATTAGGGAGATAATTAAAATTGGTTAATTATTCACTCTAAACAAGTTAAGTTAGCTTAAGTTGTCATTTTTAAATGAATAGATCTTAATAAGTGCAAAAAGTCTTAAAGTTCCTAATGCATCGTTCACATCCTGAATCAACTTCACATGCTCACTAAATAGGTCTCTATAGTACATTGTATAACATTGATTGTACATAAACTGTATTGATCCTATCTTAGCAGAATCATGAACACTACAAAAGAACAGCAAAAGGAGTTGGATGATGCTCTTGTCGCACCTGAAAACCGCCTCAAGATAGGGAAAAGCAATCTCCGACTGAGCTCAAATCTCAAATCCAAGGAACCTACTATTCAAGTGGTGCTAGATGCTCTCAAACTCACTCCATTCTACAATGCATTTGAGATCTCTGCTGATGTTCCTGAGATATACATGCAAGAATTCTGGGTCACTGTCACCAGACATCACTCGTCACTTCGTTTCAAGTTGGATGGCAAAAGTCACACAGTTAATGTTGACAACTTCAGAGATATGCTCAAAATTTGCCCCAAACTCCCTGGTCAGAAATTTGAAGAACCTCCACTTGAAGAGGATATTCTATCTTTTATCAGAGATCTTGGACACACTGGTGAAATCAAGTTTTTATCTGATGTCAATGTCAACCACATGCATCAACCTTGGAGATCATTTGCTGCCATAATCAACAAGTGTCTAAGTGGAAAGACTACTGCTCTGGAAAGTCTTCGCCTCTCACGTGCTCAAATTCTTTGGGGCATGTATCACAACAAGCAGGTTGACTATGTCTATCTACTGTGGGAAGACTTGGTATTTCAAGTGGAGAACAAGAATTCTAAAAAGAACAATGACATGTATTATCCACGTTTCACCAAAGTCATTGTCGACTACTTCATGGCAAAGGATCAAGCAATTCCAAGGAGAAACAAGATGTTTTGGCATTATGCCAGGGATGACTTCATGTTCACCACCATAAGAGTCATTTCAAAACATAAGGACACACAAGAATACGGTGCTATTCTCCCTCAGCACTTGACCAATCAAGCCATGTTGGAGTCCGAAGCTTTCAAGACTTACCGTGCTTATGCTACTGGTGAAAAGGCTCCCAAGTCAAAAGCTACAAAGAAAAAGACTGACTCTGAATCATCTCCAAAGACAAAGCCTTCTCAAGCTTCCAAAGGTAAAAGAATCAAGACTTCAGCTAAAGGAGATAAGCCTGCTACAACAAAGTCAAAAGGTTTAACAGTACTATCTGAAGTTGCATTATCAGAAGCAGAACAAATGAAGTTGGCAACTAAGAGAAGCTTGAAAGAATTCCATATCTCTCACGCAAGTGGCTCAGGTGATGGAGTTGACATTCTGTCAAAGGTTCCTGATGAGCAACAACAAACCGGATCTGGTACAAATGAAGGAGCTGGTGACAAACCAGAGGTTCCCGATGTACCCGAATACAGATCAGAGAGTGAAGAAGAATCCTGGACTTTCAGTCAAGGAGAGGATGAGGAAGAAGATGAGGAGCATGACAGTGATGATGACAATGATGATAATGATGATGAAGACGATGATCAAGAGAATGACAGCCAAAGAACTGAATCAGATGATGAAGGAGATGATTTTGTTCACCCAAACTTGTCAACATACATAGCAGATGATCAAGAAAAAGAAAAAGAAGAAGAAAAAGCAGATGATGATGATGATGACGTGACCTCTGATCAGAAAGTTTCAACACCACCTGATTATGAACTCACGGAGGAAGATGAAAATAAACAGGATGATGATACTATGGGAGAAGAACAAGGCGATGAAGATAATGGGGAACTGTACGGAGACTTGAATATCAACCTGAGTAGAAGTGATGTCGAAATGACAGATGCTCAAACCAATCCAGAAACGGAAAAAGCTCACGTAACCCTAACTACTGAACCCCTAGTAGTGCAACTACAAATCTCCTCTGCTTCATCAGACTTGGTGGCTAAATTCATTAATCCCTCTCTGGATACAGGTATCGACTCTATTTTAAATCCAAATGCAACAGTTTCCGTCACACCTTCCTCTGCCACTATCATCCTTTAAACACCCATTCCAATCATCCACCTCAACAACAAACACATGATTCCACAACAACAACAACAACAATTCCAACAACAACTGTGATAGAGATCCCAAACTTTGCATCCCTATTCGGCTTTAAACGCAGGGTATCCTCATTAGAGTCTGACTTGTCTAAACTCAAACAAACTAATCAATTTGCTGAAGCGTTATCATCTATTCCGGGCATTGTTGACAAATACCTTGCGACTAAGGTGAAAGTTATCAGAAGAAGATAAACCTCACCAAACCAGACAAATCTCAGAAAAATGACTCCATACACTGCTTACCGTGATATCCAAGGCATTATCTATCAAGATGACATGGACAAAAACCGTTTGATGCGCACCGATGAACTTCACAAGTTCAGCGACGGCACACTCAACCATGTTCGCACCTCTCTCAATAATATTGCTACTGGGATTCAAATGGAGTATTTGTCGAAGAGAAAATGGACCAAACAAGACAAGCAGAGATCCCGGGTGATGATTAAAGCCATTGACAAGAAACTCAAATACAAGAGGTTGATGCGAAGTCAAGAAAAGTTTGTTGGTGAAAGACCTTACAGAGGAGACCTTCGGCTACTACAAAGGACCATATGATTCTATCATATGATGTTCTTATCATTCAGGTCAAATCTGGTAAATAATATAACTTTGTGAATATGTAATTAAATAGTGTAGACTTTATGGTGATATTAAGGAGTGCTTGAGTACAAAATTTTCAAAATTTTCTCAGAAAATTCAAAAAATTTCAAATTATTGTACTCGACACTATCTTATATATCCTCATTAATTAAGGGGGAGAATTAAAATGTTCCTTATAGAGTGTGTGTAACATTTTGTCCCCGAAAGTTTAATCAACTGATATCCAAAATATCAAGGGATTAACATTTTAGATAAGGGGAGAAAATATGATTAAATTGGATCTAACTTGTATTGAAAGACGTGATCAAATAAAATGGACTCAATGCACTCCACACTTAGTATGTACTACGATTACGATGCACAAGTTAAGGGGGAGCTTTTAGTGATGATTAAAAACATTCAAAGTGTAAACCTTTTTATATTTATATCAAACACTTTGAATGAAGTTTTTCAATGATTTTGGTTTGTGATTGTGATGGAATACCCAAAAAGACCGACCATGTACTTAATTTTATGGAGTTATAAGGTGGTTAGATATAGGTATTCAAATCCCATGATCCAGCCAGAATCGGATGGATCTACCCAGGGATATCCACTAGGTAGTTTAGAAGTCCTTCGGTATGATAAAAGGAGAAAAAGTGATAAAAGGGAATAATGCCGACTGAGATGGAGCTAACACTGGAACAAACCCAACAAGGTGCTAGTTATGAAGTCTCGGTAAGCATTGAAAGGGTTGAAGAATGAAAAAGAAATGTAAGGATAAAAGGGTGTAAAGAAATAAGCCCTCCATACACTTAGGCAGAAACTGGGTCAATACATAAACTGTCGGAAACACTAAGGTGTTGTCTGACATTGAAGATTGTCATGGACCCAGTGACGCTATGCACAACCCTCCCTAGCCACTAAAGGTCTCTTAAAAGACTCTTGTTTCATTTCTCACGAAGATTACACGCATTTCTATCGACTTTCTCACTCCGAGTTAGTTGATATTGAAAAGGTGGCAGTCTGCTCCAGCCTCTAATCACTAAAATCAAAGTGCACTATTGAGTCTAGAGCCAAAAGAGATTATTCATAAACCTTATTAGGACACTTGTCAAATTAAGCTTGCTAAATCACACAATGTGAATAACAAGATATATACTAAGAGTCCTACGCATTATCCTTGTGATTTTTCCAGAACATCCGAGTAATTTCATTCACAATGAAGATGTAAATCCTGCTTGAGTCAACATCAAACAAGCTCATGGTAGGTGACTTGTGCGATTCCTTTTGAATCAAGCTTATGACAACTGGAAAGAAACGATGGTGCGATTCTATAAGAATTAAACTTGTTCCAGGTTATGAATTAACGATTGATGATGAATTTTGAAATGATTAACACTCTCGATGTGTCACAAAACCACTTTAGCAAGTGACACGTCGATTGATTTTCAAATCAATTTTTTACTTCAACTTGGGCCCCCCTTTGCTGAGATAGGTAAACATCTGCTGGTTCACTTTCTTTATCTGTTGTCTGCTTTGAGACGTTCCGATAATGAGAACATGTTGAGTTTGATGAATCTAATACATATGTGTTAGAAAGATTCTATACTTCAGCTGGAAGGAAATCTTCAATGAGATTCTCTTAATTGAATATACCTGTATCACAGGTCGATTCCTCACGGATTCGAAGGTTACTCTAAACAAACACGGGCGAATGACAAAGCCATATTCGTTCCCCGACTTTATTGTAATGTTAGTGCAGGAAACCGAAAAGATGGTGGTGAAGGTACCAGTTTCCCGCTTGGACCTCACAGATTCATAGCCAACCATGCTCATACCAGAACGACAAACATAGAGAATCATGAACGGCTCAAGTACATGTTTCAAGACTTCTGCTACTCTGTTACGTACGTCTTTATTGAAGTGACAAAGTATTAAAGTCAAAGAATTCAAAGAAGTTTTCGATCACTTCTGATAAACGAACGTCTTCTCACAGGGTTTGTTGACGAAAGTGTTATTGTTAATGAATTTCAAGAAAGATGCAACATTACAAGCTTTTCAGTCAACAAATAATGAAAGGGTATCGAGCATGTCGGTCTAAGTCACAGTTTCACAAGATGGCAAAGTTCATTAAGATGGCGAAGAGATTATGCTTGGAGTTGTTGATCTTCAAGAAGCTCAAGATCACAATTCTCACTTTACATGTTAAAAGATAAAGGAACAAGCTCGATCACCAAAGTCATAATCACTACCAACATATTCACAAGAGTAAATTCAAGAAATGAAGTTTACGGCTGAAGACTAAAGATGATGCATAGTATGCTAGGTTTAAAGTTTGTTAATTGAAGAGGCACTCTCTTAGAGAGATTGTTAGAAACAAGAAAGTAGTCGGTCACTTTCCAATATGTATTAGTTTAGCAAGTAGTTAATGCATTATGTCAAGTAACAGTAATCTATATTTGGCCCAGACCCATGGAAAGCTATCTAGGCCTTACGGCGGCATCATTCCTCCATGTATAAATACCTATCTCATGCTTTGGAGGGGTTTGTTGGTTGGTTTGGTTGTTTTGTATTCTCACTTTGCTAATAAATTATATGTTTTTTACTTTCTCTCTTTAGAATACATCCATTCTTCCACTTTCTCTCACTAAGTTCCTTCCCATTTCATATCAAAAAGATTACTTGTATTCTTCAATCTCATCACATTACCTAATACTATTTTTGTTCAGAATCTTTTAATGTATCTGTTTTAACAAACAGTAACGAGTTTGGGAAGAAGACAGCAGGCAGCAACAATATTATTCGGCTGCAGACGCTTTATCATGCTGATATGTTAGGTGGGGTTGACTACGTACAACATTTTGAGCTACTAAATCTGATGCCATTGTTTTGTTATCATATGTATATATGATATGATATATACTGTAATTATATATGTCTCTTACATGAGGCGGGTGTAGTGAAGTACTCCTTCCGTCCCAAAATTATTGTCTCCCGACAAAAAACACACAGTTTAAGAAAATTGCATTTATTACAGCTTTCTCTTTCTTATTTTTTGGCAGAATGACAGTTTTACCCTTAGCTAATTAATTAAAGTCTTCTTTAAAGTTCGTAATAATAATTTTAAATAAGGGTAATATAGTAAACTTGATCAAACTTTCCTATCTATTTTTAGTAGTGGACAATTAAACTGTGACATCTCAAATCAGTTGTTACAAAACGTGATTTTGAAATATAGTGTTTGGATTTAATTATGCTGTTTGATATCGCAATAATTAGATAATCAGATTTTTTTGTGTTTGACAAATCAGATTATTAATTGGTTTAACGTGTAAAATTACCAATAAAGACATCATTAAAATTCACATTTTTAAAAAGGTTTTTGTATTATAAATGAAAACAAAAGGCCAAATTTATCTCTTATGGTAATTTTGCAAAACATTTTTCCTGTGCTTGAAATTTATCTACTATTTTTTTGACACTTTCTCGTGTTTCACATGTTTCACAAAAACCCATTTTTCCCATTATCATAAACCTTAGCAGGATGGTGTTTTTATACTAATCATCTTCGTAAGTTATCATCCTCCTAACAACCTTGTACAACATTTTGAGCTACTAAATCTGATGCCATTGTTTTGTTATCATATGTATATATGATATGATATATATTGTAATTATATATGTCTCTTACATGAGGCGGGTGTAGTGAAGTACTCCCTCCGTCTTAAAATTATTGTCCTCCGACAACAAACACACAGTTTAAGAAAATTGCATTTATTACAGATTTCTCTTTTTTACTTTTTGGCGGAATGACAGTTTTACCCTTAGCTAATTAATTAAAGTCTTCTTTAAAGTTCGTAATAATAAGTTTAAACAAGAGTAATATAGTAAACTTGCTCAAACTTTCCTATCTATTTTTTGTAGTGTACAATTAAATTGGGACATCTCAAAAAGGAAAGATGGACAATAAAAATGAGACGGATGGAGCATAAGAGATTATATGCTAAGAATGAATGTAACAGTATTTTATCATCTTGGCGTGCACATGGATGATTGATTTCATGTTGTCCTCAATTTTGTTGGGTTGATAGGAACGTTTGACATAGATTTTATATAATATTATCAAGTGTTTACATTGATTAAGAGGTAAAGAGGAAAAGAAACTAGCAGAATCTCTAATAACGTACACCTATTGTAATTAGTGATTGAGTATCATCAATGAAGGTTCATCGACAAGGTCTATGGAGACATTCGATACCGACTTGATAAAGTTTGTAATTAAGAAAACAAAATAAGTTTATATAAAACTATATTGGACTTGATCGTAGGGGTGTGAGTAACTCGAGCTCGATCGAACCGACCTTTTATCGAACATCGAGCTTGAGCCCTGAAATGAACTCGAAATATTTATCAAGCTGAGCTCAAGCTTATATAGGCCCGACTCGAGTTATGATACAGTTACGAATTATTCTCAGGTTGGTAATCAGGAGGCTAATGGTGATTCAATCAATACGAGTGTCGTTAAAATAGGAGGTTCTGTTTTAGGTCTTCTGGAGGATATGATTCGGGTTGGTCAAGCTATGGGTTATAAAATGGATGGCTGTGCAAAAGATTTAGAAGGTATCATTGGGAACCTAGGAGTTGATGTTGTGCATAAATGAATATTTTGTCCTTAAATATTCAAGGTCTTGGTCACAAGACGAAAAAGGAGTGGATAAAGGAGTTGACTTCAAAAAACAAAATTAATTTTATGGCGATACAGGAAACTAAGATGCATAGTATTGCTCATATGGAAGTAAAATTCATGTGGGGTAATTCAAATTATGATTATGTGTATAGTGAGGCATTAGGGAACTCATGAGGTATTTTATGTGTGTGGGAGACGAGTATTTTTAAGAAAGAGTATGCCACGATTTCGGATAACTTTCTGGCTATCTATGGGACTTGGTTACCTAGTAATTCCAAGCTTCTTTTCGTGGCTATTTATGCTCCGCAACAAGCCTCTTGTAAACGTGTGTTATTTTTCGTTTGTTTATTTACGTTTTCGCCCGATTTCCTACGCTTTTGTCCGTTTTATTACGTTTTTACGTCTTCCTCAGTTTTTTACGAAAACGTAAGTAATTGGACGAAAACGTAAGAAATCGAACGAAAGCGCAAGAAATCGAACGAAAGCGCAAGAAATCAAACGAAAACCTAAGAAATCGGACGAAAACGTAAGAAATCGGAGGAAAACGTAAAAAAACAGACGAAAACGTAAGAAATCTGACGAAAACGTAAGAAGACGGGCGAAAACGTAAAAAACGGACGGAAACTTAAGAAATCGGACGAAAACGTAAGAAATCAGACGAAAACGTAAAAAACCGGACAGAAAGGTAAAAAAAGGAGGAAAACATAAAAAGGGATGAAAACGTAAGAAACCTGACGAAAACGTAAAAAACGGACGAAAACGTAAGAAATTGGACGAAAACGTAAGAAATCAGACGAAAACGTAAAAAAAACAAACGAAAACGTAAGAAAACTGACGAAAACGTAAAAAAAAGGGCTAAAACGTAGAAAACGGACGGAAACTTAAGAAATCGGACGAAAACGTAAGAAATCGGACGAAAACGTAAGAAATCGGACGAAAACGTAAGAAATCGGACAAAACGTAAAAAACAGACGAAAACGTAAAAAAACGAACGAAAACGTAAGAAATCGGACGAAAACATAAAAAAAGGGAAAAAACCGACGAAAACGCAAAAAAACTGATGAAACGTATAAAACGTTTAAAAATGTACGAAAAACCATAATTTAGTGGGTCGACCCGACCCGACCCGTCCGACCCATGACCCATTTGACCCATTCTTAAAGCATGACCCATGACCCGTTCGACCCAAAACCCATTTGACCCATGACCCAAACCGACCCATTTGCCACCTCTACTAAAAATTGTTTGTAGATGACAATAAGTAGACACAACCAGATCACATGTAAGAGGGGTCTGAACTTTTAAGGATTATTTTAATATTAGATCTATGTAAAGTGTAAAGATGGTTTGTGGATCAATTTATCATAAAAATTATTGTAATATTGGATCTGTGAAAAGCGTAAAGATGGCTTGTGGATTAAATGATCATAAGCTACTCAGGAAAAATATCAAAGCAGTGTTTTAACCCGTAAAAGCCACCGACAACAATAAAGCACTAAGT
Organism: Tanacetum coccineum; assembly: GCA_026074375.1. NCBI lineage: Eukaryota > Viridiplantae > Streptophyta > Magnoliopsida > Asterales > Asteraceae > Tanacetum > Tanacetum coccineum. The sequence goes on along the minus strand of BQNB010026497.1, from coordinate 18,814 downwards.
TGTCAAAGCTACATTGCTTGTGAAAAATTAAGGTTAATCAGACCATGTGGAACTGGAATATGTTTGCCTTGATCTTGAAGTTATTCAAAGACCAGCAAAAACATACTTTCAATCAAAACCAAGTAATATATTAATGCACCACAACAAACAGTCAAACATGGGCCGATAAAAAAGGAATACGTATACCTTGATGATCACTACCCATCCATGAAGAAAATGGGATAAAAGGGGGCATTATACGACACACGTTCATTGATACCGATGTTCTTAAGAGCAGTGTCAACACGGTGTCAGAATTTAGGAACACCTTTCCAGATTGTTTCATGGAAGTAACTTATTCCAGCTCTCAGTTCATCTTGTAACGTTGGATGGAGGTGTCTTCCTAATCTAATCAGTGCGGATGAATACGAACAAAAATCAAAAATTCTAAAAAAGCAATACAGGATATTCAGTCAATAGTTTAAGCTTAATATTACCAACTAAGGCCATTCAAATCAAAATGCTTACGACTTGAAGCTGCATCGTTTCCAGCACGAGCGTTTAAGTCCAGTTTCTGTCCAAAATAAGCCATCTCAACGTTCTCTGGCTTAATCGAATCTGTTTTGTTTTGATCCATTAAATAAATCTTTCTTCAGGGTAGCTTATGCTGTTGAGTCCTCCAACGCTCATGGAAAGATCACTTTCGCACCGTACGTGTTTTGGCTCACTGTCAACTTTTTTTGACTTCAAAAGTGTCAATCATCTCTTGTTCAGCTTGTTGACCTTCACCGTAAGTCAAACAACTCTCGATTCAACAGTCTGTTGGTTGGTTTGTTTGTGTTGACACATCTTTGATCCCGGCAAAAGCCGAGTTTAGGCATTGAGTGGACACTTTCGAGACTAATTCAGATAGCCGAAGCTTTGCAGCTTCTAGTCCTACTGTACCTAAGTTTTGTCTTCCGAGTGTTTCTTGTGCTTTTTCAAGAACCGATTTTAGGTATTTCCCTTGTGCTTCTATGTGAACTTGCAAGTGCCTTTGAACCTAAAACATTTGTTTAAATGTTTTTAGAATTTGTTTGATGCATTGAACTGTAAGCTATGTTAATATTGACATATTGTACCTCAAGTTGCTCATGTAGCCTTCTTTGAACTTCAATTTGCATTTGTAGTTCTTCGCTTATCTGCAAGTTTCTGAAAGATAGTTTTTCCATTTAGATTCAAAATTGGAGGGTTTTATTCTCATGCTTAGTATCCAGTAAGAAGCTAAATATTCTTGAGAAAAAAGGAACTGATTCACGGATTTTGTAATAGTTGTTCACACCTATTGTGTGTCAGCTTTTCAAAAGTTGAGTCAGTCTACTTTGCATGTTTCTCACGAATATTTACCTTCTCCGTTGATCCTGATTCATATTTTTAACATAACAAAATTTACATAGCTTCATAACGGTTACTTACTTGTTTGTTTGAGGGCTAATGCTTGAATTGCTCATGTGAATTTCACTCGTTTCACCAATGGTGTCTCCTGATGGTGCGACCATATCTGCAACAAAAATCATATATTTTTTTATATGTTGTTGCAGAACATCTTAAAATGGATGTTTAGATTCCTTACCAATTTTTCTTGAGCCACAACTATTAGTTTGCCGGTAGAGATTCTTACTAAGCCTGTACTTCTGCAAAACAAACATACAGGTTAGTTTTTCGGTTTGTTTTTGGTCATTTAAAGTAAGAGAAAATTGATTAAAATTGTAACCAACTTTGGTTTAATTTCTGTTTTGGTTAACCAGCTTATTTTAGGCCAGCAAAAGTACCATCAAGCATAAAAAATACTTTTTAAGGTAACTGTCTTCGATATTTGTCTTTAAACGGTAAACACCACATTAAAAGCACATATGTCGGTTTCCATGTCATCATCTATACCCGTTAGCGGAATCAAAATAGTTTCTGTGAACACTTATAATCAAACATACCGGTCTAATCCGGTAGACTCATTAACCCATTTCTGACTGGTGTTTCTCCAAGATGATTGTTTGGCTTAGTTACCTTTATTTTCTAATAAGCAGACTTGTAAGTAAATAAACTCTTTAGGAGGTGTAATGTGTTTGGTTGTTTTGAACTTCTGCGAAGGAAATAGGCAAGTACCATTTTTAAATTAAAGTGCTTATTTACTATACTGCAGCCCCTAATCCAAACAGCTCCTAATTTGACCGCCATAATTATAAGCGATGCAAATATAGTTCAGTTATGTGTTTCAGACCGACCAAGTAATCTAAACATCTAAAGTCATTTTAAGACTTGACTTTAGAGGCACCCTTATATTACAGTTTGAAACTTTTTGTGTACCCGATCCCTTTTAAACCTGTTTATCGTGCATGTGTCTTATAATCCATCTGATTTCAACTAACATTTTTAAGTGATTATTTTGACTAAACATGAATGCATAACTCCCTGTGACTTATGTATATAGCAACTTAAATATTTTGATATATCATAAGTTAAAAAAAGTAGCTCAAATATTTTGTTATATTTTAGATATCACACAACTTAAACACTTTTTTCGTTGAGAATTCCGCGTTCCCTCTCTATAGACGAACGGCGAATTCTAAACTTGTGGGGCCCAATTATATTCAGCTTATGGCTTAATTAAGTTGATAAGCTGAAGTTGATAAGCCCATGAGCGCAATATATTAAGCTTAACAGTTTTTTTAGAAGTTCAATAAGCGTGAATAAAATAAGCTTAATTCACTGACAAACTTAACCATCGGCAAATTAAAACTATCACTTCAAGAGCAAATAAGCGGGTAAAAGTTTCGCCATCTAAAGTCAAGTGTTAAGCAGGCATACCTTCTTTATCCCAAGCGTGTCGAATCTTTCAGTGGCAATGACAACATCCACAACCATCTTTGCAAAAAAGTCTCTCTACCTCTTACATACAAATCTTCTAACAACTTTATACTACAAATTCAGAATTCGTAGATGGTAATGTAACCTGAAATAGAAGGGTATGGGGATCATTGATAAGTAGCTGAAGTTTATTCAATCATGATATATTTCTTTTAAAAACCGATAGAATATTGAAAATATAGGCCAAACTACCTTGCATTTATCCAATATTGTAGGCACCAATTCCTTTTTTATGCATTGCAGTAATGCTGCCAAACGCAATAGCATCTTCGTCGCCTAAAATAAACCACAGATAGAATGACGAAGGCAGCTTTAATCCCTTCGTTATGCTGCAAAACAAAAAACAGAACACCAAAGCGGTTTCTCACACTATGAAGTATAAGCTTGTGGAAGATCATATCCGAGCAGTAGTTACTTAAACGACATTTGAGCATAACGGTGATCATTATAGGAGTGTAGGATCGCGAACCACATAAAGCACATGCATTTACCTATTTCACGCTGGCCATTAACCGCGAACCACATAAAGCAAATGCCTTTACCTATTTCACGCTCTCAGGGCTGTCAGTCCCATGAACCACATTCCTATTCAAACAACACACACGTGAGAGTTTAGTTCATAGAAAGGCGGCATCAAATAATGTTGTTTAATGTATGGAAAACAACTTAGAAGACTGTCAACTCGACCCAAATGACATAACCAAACACTGATAAGTAAATATTTCATACTTACTTTTTTTAAAACTTAAACTTAAAAGGCATTCTAATGGTACTACTTTAAAAGTTCATCCATTTACTGACTTCAAAGGATTATAGAACAACATGTAACATCAATTAAAAATCCAAATTCACAAACACCAACAACTTACTTTGTCTTAGAAAGGATTCTTATCCGAAAAATTAATATAGCGGAAAAACAATAATTTTCCTACTTCTAGTAGCCTATTACGTTTTTCAGACCCCTTTTATATTCTATTAGTAACACATACAATTTAGTACACCGTCTAACGTGGAATTTTAAATTATAAGACCCCTAATTTGAAAATTAAATCTTACCCAAAATTTACCCCTAACATATACTGATATAAATACTTATGAATTAGTGTTTAGAAACTTACAAAGTGGATTAAAAAGCAACCTTCTACATGCAACTCCAAGCTAAGTAATAGAATCTTCAAAACCCAAATACCTACAAAAAAAATAGGAGTAAAACAAAGAAACCCATATCAGAAAGTGATAAAAACCGATAAAACAAAAAACTTAAAAAAAATCAAGGTAAGGATGAAAATAAAACAAACCGATCAGTATGTTGATTCAAGAAGTGATCAAAACCTCACAATGACATCAAAATTTTGATTATATAATTATTCAGGATGTAATTGGGGTTCATCTTACAAAACTGATTTTTAGCTTTCTTCAATCCACTTCATGAGTTTTGTGCAACAAATCTTCTGGATGAGTATGTGTGTAACAATTTGGTGAGAGGGGCATATTAGATTGTATGTTGGACACGTATCATCTCTTTGTGTGTGTGGTGTACACGTAGAAATGTTGTGTTAGTAAACTGGGTTTGGGATTCATTATGGCATTAGAGTGCCAGGTTGGGCCGGGTGGTGCTTTGACCCACGACCCTATAAGACACACATCCAACGGGTCGGGTTAAACAGGCAAGCCCCATCCCATTTTTTAATAATAAAATAATCTAGATGTCCCGGTAATTGTATCTTATATTTTAATTAATTTTTATTGTATTAAAAAACACGATCATTACAAATAAATCGAGTTTTTGAGCCGAGCTCGAGAAGCTATCAAGCCGATTATATTATTGTTTTCATTAATATTTGTTGTATTAAAAAACGCATCATTACAAATAAATCGAGTTTTTGAACCAAGCTCGAGCTTCTCTCAAGAAGCTACCAAGCCAAATATATTATTGTTGAGTCAAGTCGTTTCGTTTACACCCAGCTCTGTCACAAAACCATTGTAGACAAAATTTAAATGAATTGGAACATTAAGTCGTTAACAAAACCATTTAAGAAATCAATCTTGCTAATAACCAAAATCTGTGGTTAGCGAGTTTAAAAACGTTACACTTTTTTCTTTTTATGAAAAAAGACAAGGGATCAGATGGTTTATAAGCGGAGGTGCTTAATTGTCGTAACAGGCTTTAGGCAGAACACCCCACCCCATCTTGCATATATTAAATGCAAGCATTGACCACTCATCACTTCCTGTCAAAACGTGAATGAAGGATCGTAAAAGCCTAGCAATCTCGATCACTTGGATTAATTTTAGTCTCATCAAGGCTTAGAGCCTAATCATGAATGTGCCCACTCATTAATCATCTGCATAATCCATACAGTATTATCATCATGAATTGGCTCGCAATGTGAAATCAGAAATCCAAGAAAACACATCCACAAATCTAGCACCAAGATAACTCAAACAACGGGAATACGAAAATTATAGCACGTACAGAATTTGCATCCTGCTATCACATTAAAAAGAGCAACACATAACACAATCACTAAGCCTTTCTCCAATAACTAACCGTAGATGAGCATATTCGATCAAGACTAGTCCACGATTACATGAAATGGAGAAATTACAACAATAACAAAATGTGTAAAACCATGTTACACACCGTACGGAATATGACAATAATAAGAAAGTTGTTTAACCAACTATGGGTACTCTAGTGACGATGTTGTTTTTGTTGACAAAGACCCGAACCCTGTCACATTGGATATCTGTGGTGACGAAGCTTCCTTCTGGAACAATGACTGCATAGACTCTTTCGTTTTGTCTTTCGATTATGTCTGATGCAGCTTGACCCGGTGTCCCAACTAGCTCATCCCATGAGTTCTTTCCCTCAACTACAATTCAATAAACCCATAAAAGTAATTAACAATATGCTAATATATAGTAACTCATGAAACTATATAGGAATTTGATTTTTTAAATAACTCTAAGTATAATTAAAGGTAATGAAACTCACCATTTCTGCAGCTTGACATTGTCTCTACCTTTTTAATTCGGATTCGAAACTGATATGAAAAATGAAAAGCGTGTATTGGACTTTATAGGCAAAGTTAGTCTTTTGCTTCATTAAAATACGCCATTGTTTTTTGTTTTTATCATTTTGCTTTTTGTTCTTATCATTTTGTTTTCGGGTTGTTATCTATATATGAAAAGTATTTTAAGTAACTTAACTACACACTCGAGTCAATAATTTCAAGTTCATAAACTTATTATTTTGAGCTTAAGGCTCGTATAAGTTGATAAGCTTGAATGAACGAATGAACCATTTGAAGTTTATGGTTTTCTCAACATTAAGTGAGCCAATAAGTCGTTAAAATTTTTGCTAATGCTAACACCACCTAAAAAGTATTCTTAATGTATTTTATGAGATTTGATAATAGAAACCTTTAAGAAAAAATAATAAGATTATTATAACATTTCTATTACTATAACATTTCTTATGTTGTTGTTATCATTTCTCTTATATGATATAAACTGCTTGAAATCTTAGTAACTACATCCAAACTATATTACCTTAAAAATCAATCACAACTCATCAAGTCATCAT